>JAJHSJ010001980.1:0-44861 GCA_021015155.1 Magnolia officinalis | reverse complement strand
AACAAAATTGAGAGGGATATAGATCTCAGGTGGACCACACTACAGGAAAACAATAGCGATTGGATATCCACCATTAAAATCCTCCTAAGGCCCACTGTACTTTTATTTGACATCCAATCTGTTAATTACGTCATAAAGGCACAGATGAAGGGAAAAATAAATAAATATCAGCTTGATCCAAAACTTTTATTGCCCCAGGAGGTTTTTACTTGTCAACGCTCATTTGACACTGTTCCCTATAATGTGGTCCAATTGAGATTGTTATATACCTCAGTTTTGTTCTTATACATTAAATGATATGGAAAAATAGATGGATGGCATGGATGAAACATATAAATCATGTTGGAGAGCACAGAGCACCGACCACCAGCCATTGGCTGGTGGCAGGGGGAGTAGCCAATCCGCGTCCTCCTCCTAGAGCCTTGGAGGGAAGTTGCTGCGCAAGGATGCTGGGTGGGCCACACCTATATGTTTGTGTAAAATCCACTCCGTCCATCCTTTTTGAGAGATCATTAGGACGTCCAACGAAACAAATAGATGTATCCAACACTTGAGTGAGCCACACCAGAGGAAATAGTGGTCATTCAATGAGCACCGTTGAACTATTTTTGTGGCCATAAAATTTCTGTATCAGGCTATATTTTCGGTGTTTCACTTCGTCCTATAGTGACCTTATAAACGGTTTGGATATCATATAAACATCAAAGTGGAGTCCAGGTAGGTTTCAACAGTGGGAATTTCTTTCCCCAATCTTCCTCATCGTGTGAGCCCTTTGAGTCTTTTATCCACCTAATTTTTTGTATAACGTTCTAAAATGAGATAGCAAAACAGATGAACGGAATGAATTTCTCACATACATTTCAGTGGGCCCCACCCATCATCCCTGCGCAGGAACTTCCCGCGTCCGCTCTGCGGGAGGTGAGTCAGCTGACACGGTGGAGTCAACAGCGTGGGAAGGACGTGTACCAGTCCATCCTTAAACAAGGCCGTAGTATGGTTGGCTCATGTTTTAAAAATCACACCTATGAGATAATCATATACATTAAGAAATCATATCCGGTAGATTAAACTAAAGATCTATTGTTTTGATCGGTCGTCTTCCAAGCAAGGGTAGAAAATAATTTCTTTGATGTGATGACTACCAATACCAAATAGGTTTGATTTTTGAAATACAGGTCATAGGTTGTGGGTCCCAGCAATGGATGGACTGATCGGCACATCACCTAAAATCCTAATGTAACTAGGGAAGTAAACCGCCGATGTGGGTGGAACCTGATCATGGGCCCATATCGATGAATGCATTGTATATCCACACCATCTATCTGTTTTTCCAACTTATTTTAGGTGATAGTCTGAAAAATGAAGCATATACAAATCTCAAGTGGACCACATTGTAGAAAACCGTTATTATTGAATGCCCACGTGCTTTAGATAAAGGAAAAACACAAATATCTGCTTAATCTAAAACTTTGTGTCCCACGTAAAGTTTATAATAGTCAATTACCACTGTTAGCTGTGGTGTGGTCCACCTGAAATTTGTATAGTCTTCATCTTGAGGTTTTCTTTGTTCCCAACTTGTGAGGTGAGCGTGACTCCACCATCGGTTGCAAAAATGTTTTGGGAACACTGAAAAATAAAAATAAGAAAAAATAAATTATTTTTCGTTGCAGCCTAGTATCGGGAGGATCTATAGATAATATAGGCACCTGGGAGTGGACTGTTCATTTTCGGACTCACTATTTTAGATTAATAATCGCACAGGTGCAAAGTGCGCCAACTAGTGCCACTATAGGCACACTATCCACGCCCGACATACTCAAGTGTCTCAATCTCCAAAGAATACTACACACACCTCCACATATAAACTCCAATTTTTCTCCTTTCATTTCCGATGTGGGACAAAAGCACACACTATACTTTTTCATTTGAAATTTCCAAAAAGGTTTTAACGGCAAAATGAAAATCTCAAAATTTTTAAATTTGATTTTTCTAAAAACCACAAATTTCAACACTATCTATAACTATGATTTTGGTTGGGCTAGCTTAGTTTAAAAAGGAGTATGATATTGCATCAATTCAAAAAGTTAGAAGAAAAAAAAAACTTTTAAAAAATTTATTGTGTTTTTTAAAATAAAGAATAAATTTCAAAAATAAAATTTTATTTTAATAAGTAAATAAATATTAATAATTAAAACTTTTAATAAATAGAATCTGCAATCATATGGTAATAGAAGGGGTTTTTACTTCTACGACCAGGGTTCAAATTTTCCTGGTGCCATGTTTCGCTTATATGGCAACCGTTAAGATGATTAGAACATGTGTGTAAATTTTTGCATCAAATCAAGATTCACTTATTTTCTAACAAAAATTTCAATCCTCATTTCTTGTCCATGTGAACTAAATTTTAGCCCTTAAAACTAACAAATAATACACGCTTTTTTTTTTTTTTTTTTTTTTTTTTTTGTCTTTTTTCAATTTTTTTCTAACTAAATTTATTTTATTATCATTATTTCTTGGGAAATACTTCCAACACATTACATGATGGCCTGTATGCATACCAACATTTATCTTTCTCTATGGTATGTTCACATCACATGCAATGAGATGGATGCCAGCCATAGATTTGTTTATGAGTGATCATGGTGATTGCCTTTAATATAAGCCCATTAATAATGTATAATTCAATCTGGTGGTGTTTTTACACTCAATCTAATTGTGCATGCTCTGATGACTAGTCAGCCAACATGTGATAGTTTTGTATGGAAAATCAAAATGAAATCCTCACAACTAATGCAATCGATGAGAAAACATCATGAAATATATAAGAAAACTATCACAATTTGGCACATGCCACAAGTTTAAATAAAAGCTACTGAAAGACATGTGGCAAAATAAAAAAAGATAATAGGCTTTATAATTGCTTAAAGATGGTTATGATTGCTTCTTTAGCTGGTGGTAATTTTTTTCACGACACATGACATAATTAGACAAGTAATTACGCATACGTGAAGTAAGTGTAATGCTTACCATTGTAGGTAAAAATGGAATAACCAAGGAGAACAGGTTAGCTCAGACATCTATATATGTACGTCGCGTGATCAGTTAGTCTCAAATATGACCAAAGAATTCCTTAACGGCTAGAAAGTTAGTAATCCACTACTAAGGAACACACTTATTTCTTGAGCTCGACTATCAGAAAATGAAGTACCTCCGTTTCCATCAAATACCAAGCTCTTACATGGTCTCATGCATTTTCGAGCTCTTGCTTGGATCATTTCTTGGTAAGAGCCCCCTGAAGTATGACCTAACTAGTACGGAGTAAGATTCCGAGCTGCTACACTTAGGGAAGCCTACACCGTACAATAAAATGAAGAGGATGGTCATCCCCAATTTTGCCTATATTCTACTAGGGAAGGGATCTCAGTCTCAGTGTTTAGATATGACATCTAATGGCAGGTTGGCAGGTCGGCAGGTCGGTGATCTATTTAATGTTAAAGGAAAACTTGACTACAACTCGCTAGAGAATCCAAGTCGGTAAACAACTCTTCGGAATGGCTGTGTATGCCACCTTGGATGCTCGACCTTAGCTTCCCACTACGTGTTTCCTTTGAATCTGATTACTCAGATCTTACTAGAAAGATCTATCCGAAATCTCAGCTGAAGATCTCGGAAGATAATCGCAGCACAGATCTGCCCAAGATCTCAGCTGAAGATCTCAGAAGATCGCTGCAATACGCTCGGGATACGATTCCCTCTACAATACGCACCTACTAAAAAAGGAGATTGTCATCTACGCCACCGCCCCTTTTAGCTATAAAATAAGAGCATCTGCAATACTGAAAGGTACATACAATCTAACACACAAATCTCACCCGAAAACCTTATGTTCTAATAGACCTTGCTCGCCTGTCTGACTTTAGCATTGGAGGGTCCCCTGCAGCAACCAAGGTCTCCATCTTTGTCTTTCTCTTATATGTATCAAATGGTCTAAGGATGACTAACATATAAAATCATCCTAATACAAAACTCATGCTAACCACCCCTTGTAAACTTAGTAGTTTTAAGATCAATTTTAGATTATTTCATTAATATTACTTTTATGAGTTTTCAATTAGGCTAATTTTTCATGAATGGTCCAAATAAAGGTTCTCACCTGGGCTAAGTGGATTTTTCATTTACAATATGGAGGACCTCATGGAGCTTGAGTGTTTTACACTTGAAATCGGATTGCTTACTAACTCAGCATGCTTTTACCGTATAGTGTTTGCTTTCATTGTAGAGAGTAAACACTTTTTGGCCCACTATGAATGTATGCAGGTTATCGACGCCGTTCATCTGTTTTTTTCAGATCATTTGAACGTATCCAAAGCTCAAGACCATACCATTTCCCATTTGAAACCTTTTCATGGCTCAGAGTGATATTTAATTGTCATCCAACCTGTTCTTAAGATCAGACAAACATGCATGAATAAAAAAAATAATAATAATAAAATAAAAATCAAATATCAACTTGATCCAAAACTTGCATGGCTTCCAAGAAATTTTCAATGGTAGATGTTCAATTCACACTATTTTCAATGGCGTGATCCACTTAAGCTTTTGATATGCTTCATTTCTTAGTTTAAGCCCTAAAATTATCCGATAAAATAAACTGGGAGAGCAGATAAAACACATATATCATGGTGCCCCAAAGAGTTTACTCAGTACCCAATCGGCTTCCTTTCGGCCCTGCCTTAAACAAATGCTTGTAGACGAATCCAGACCGGCCCCATGAATGATTGTCATCTCTGAAACCTGTGCTCTCTGTCATGATCTTCCTATGTGTTCCTAGAGCTTCATTGGGTCATGACTCATATCTATATAGATAGGCGCGCACTCAGAAACTGTACACCTGACATGCACAAATCAAGTTTAATGAATGAAATTGTGGGGCCCACTATTGCTAAACCGCATGCCTAAAATCATATTGGCTGATCTAAGGCTCAGGTGGACCACACAAGAGGAGGGAGCAATGATAATGATCTCCACCGTTGAAACTTTCCTAGGGCCCACCATAATATTTGTTTGCCATCCAACCTGTTCACAAGGCTACATAGACTTGGATTTGCCTTAACTTTACAAATATCAGCTTGTCCAAAGCTTCAGTGGCCCCTAAAATGTTTTCAGCAGTTGGTGTTTAATCCCTAACTTGTGGTGCGCTTAAGCCTTGGATCTATCTTATTTTTGGCTTATAATGTAAAATAAGGTGAAAAAAGAAAAAAGAAAAAGATGGAAGGTGGGGATAAAACCAATACATTACCATGCCCTTCTAAGCCCCCGCTTGTGCCGAGCTTGGGACAAGCAGGGTTGTACCCGATCTGCATTGGCCTCCACCAATCAAACCTCACCACTCCATTGAGGCTGGTGAAGGCCTGACTAGCTAATTTCAGAGTAACAATGGAGAGAGGATGATTGGATTTTATTTTTATTTTTATATGATAGTCAGATAATTAAATAAGCTTATTATTGGTGTTTATATATATATAATATATATATATATATATATATTATATATATATATATATATATTATATATATATATCTATATAGAGATGGTAGGCATGCTCACCTGTGCATGTGTGCACCTTTGCACATGTGTCATGGGCGTCTAATCCAAACGGTCCATGTGATGCGTCATCCTATGAAACCTCAAGGGACCAATTTTGACCTTGATCTAAAACTCTGGTGGGCCATAAAAAAGAGAGATGCAAATCAAGGGAGGAAACTGTTTTTTTTTTCATGGCCCACCAAAGTTTTGGATCAAAGTAAAAGTTGGGCCCTGGGGGTTTCAATGGGTGCTACATTATGTGGACCGTTAAGATTTTGGACTCACATCACTTATAATGAGTTCTCACAAAGTTATGTGGGAACTTGTGCGCAGTTCTAAGAGGCACGTGCAATTACTAAGAGGCGTGGATTGCCTGGTGAGGCAGGTTGTGATGTGTTTAGGTGTCAAAGTTTTGTGGGCCTCACCATGATGTATGTGTTATATCCATACCGTCCATCCATTCCGTGAGATCATTTGAGGGCATGAGCCCAAAAATGAGGAGGATCTAAAGCTCTAGTGGACTACGACACATAAAGCAACGGAGACAATAACACCCACAATTTAAACATTTCTAAGGCTCATTATAATGTTTATTAGCCATCCAACATGTTCATTGGGTTGTAAAGGCAAAATACAAATATCATCCTAATTCAAAACTTGTGTGTGCCCGTTGCTTTATGTGGTGTGATTCATTTGAGTTTTGGATTTGCCCTCATTTGGGGCTCATGCCCTAAAATGATCTCACACAAAGTTGAAGGATGTATAGCACATATATCATGATGAAGCATACAAAACTTGGCCATCCCATATCAAAGCACCACTAAGGTTGGTCTGCGTTCATTTTTAAAGGGCTGCATATCATCCTCACAATCTTCGGGAGTATCAAAAGTTTCTCTTTCCAACTCATGAATTGGTTTGCTGTAGGGTCCTTACTCTTGCTCGGGTGGTAGACTCTCGGGAGTTTCAACACCCGGTCAAGGGTTGAGTACCCATAGGTGGTGAAATTCCACTAGTGTGAGTGTGTGGGGGTGTGTGTGCGTGTAAAAAAAAATAAATTAAAAAAAAAAAAACGAATTGGTTAGTTGTAAATGCTGGTAAGCCGTGGAAAATAAATAATTATGGCATATTCTTGCTGTTTGGCTTAAAATAGAAGTTTCTCTTCACAGGTGGGACATACTGATGCGGACACAAGCGCATTCAAGGTGTACCAACGAAGAAAGCGTCAACCACAAGTGCCGTCCTTGTGGATAGGCGACTATTGAGGAGCTAAAGACCTTTCACATGTGATTGGACATATAGAAGACCCCACTCAGGAAAGACACATATGAAGGAAGATTGGAGAAAGAAGACCGAGCGCCCCGAACTTTCCCCGCACTTATGTTTTTGTGCGTTTTTGCTTAGTTAGGGGTCTTTTAGTAATTTTATGCCTTTATTAGGGGTCTTTTTAGTAATGTTATGTCTTTTACTTACTTATTCTAGGGGTATTTTAGTACTTTTATGTCTTTATTTGCTTATTTAAGTGGGTTAAAGCCCTATATACGAATTTCAATATTGATTAATGAAAAAAAACAAACCCTTTGGTTGCCTCCTTCCTCTCTTCTTTTAATGGTTGCTTCTTCTCATCCCTTGATCTTCCTCTTCTAATTTCTTCTTGTGGCCCCTCCAACTTCTTCAAGGTAATTATTCCCTTCTTTCTATTTTTCAGTTTTGTCCTATTCCTTCTTCGATCAAAATCTTGAGAACCGATCTAAAAACCCTAAACCCCCAAATTATCAAATCCCTAATCTGAGAAACTTCTTGGTTCTTTGGACTAGTGATCTTCATTGATCGATTGGTGTAAACATGCAAGATCGGGAGGTCAAGGGTTCACCCTCGCCGGATCCAACCTAAGGAATAATTGAATGCCACCCCCACCCCATACTCCATGGTTTGATGTGGCCCGCTCCATTGCATTTCCTTTATGATTTTCTCAATTATGATGATTACTACCAGAATTTTAGATCATTTATTCCTTTATTTCCGCTGTTTAATGTTCATGAGCATGCATCATAATTAGGGTTGTCCTGCGTCACACATAGTGATGTATGGGCCAATAATCATGATGTACATTTATTTTTGGATTCTTGGTGCTTACCTTCTGGTCTATATATCAACAATAAAAAAAATGCCTATTTTTAAAATATATTTTTTTAGCACCAATATCTTTCAAAATATAAAACTACTTTGTTTTAGTACCATCTTTTTTGTCATAAAGATGGGCCCACGGACACTCAATTTGAGATGCACTGTAATATATATATATTAGGTATGTATTTGGTAGGCCCCACAATCACCTTGACCTTGGGGCTTACATGTGATGTATGAATTGCATATCCCCAACGCCATCTATTTTGCCAGCTTAGCCTAGGGCAATGTTCTAGAAAATGAAGCAGACACAAGTTTCAGGTGGACCACATCACAAGAAACAGTAGTTAGTGATCATTAAAATCCCTTTGTGGATATATATATATATATAATATATATTATATATATATATATATATATATATTATATATATATATATATATATATATATATATATCATTCATCCATGTCGTGGATCCTATCATTAGATTGGATGGTCAATAACCATTATGGTGAACCTTAGGAAGTTTTAAATGGTGGGCATTCAATGACCACCATTTCCTAGAGTGTGGTCCACCTGAAATTCGTTTTCTCTTTAAAAATTTTAGACCATGCACTAAAATAAGCTAATAAAACAGATGGTACACGTGGATATACAATGCATGCATTGAGGGTCCCACTCTTTTGTTGGTTCCATGGGGCATTTTTGTATTTTTGTGAAATACAGTATGGTAACACATGCCACATGTATCTATTTTCAACGACATACTAACTTTTCAGAACTATAAACTCAATTAAAAAATGCCTCAAAAGTAAGTCTTGATTTATTTTTAGGTTAAAAGATAGCAGTTTTACTGGCACTGATCCTTTATTTCTTCCTATTATTTAAGGGCATTAGGGAATAGATGAGATAAATCTAAAGCACAGGTAGACTACAGGGCTATAAAAAAAATGGACGCGGATCTCCTGCGAAAGCCTTTTGCCGAAAGTTCCTGCGCTGAAAACTTAAGTGGGGTCTACTGTGATGTTTTTCATGAATCCACTCCATCCATCCATTTTTTTTAGTTCATTTTATAGGAGTATAGCAAAATAGAGAAGGATCCAAGACTTAAGTGGGCCGTACTAAAGGAAAAGGTGGTTAGGAAAATTTCTACCATTGAAACCTACCTGGGTTCTAAAATGATGCTTACATGCAATCCATACCGTTAATAACGTCATTCCTACTGGGATGAACTGAAAACATAAATATTAACATGATTCAAAACTTCTATGGCCCCACAGATATTTCAACTGTAGACGTTCAATTACCAAGTTTTCACCCCACTTGAGCATTGGATATGGTTCATTTTTGGCCTCATACCCTAAAAGTAACTCACAAAACGGATGGACGTGGAGGATTTCTCACAAACATGACAGTGGGTCTCACCTGGGTTCCCAGCGCAGGAACTTCCTGCGGAAGCCTTTCGCAGGAAATCCACGTCCAAAAAAAATGGGACGCCGGATTTCCTGCGAAAGCCTTTCACAGGAAGTTCCTGCGGAAGGATGCTGGGTGAGGCCCACCGACATGTTTTTGATAAATCCACTCTATCCATCCGTTTTTTGAGGTCATTTAAGGACTTAAGATAGAAAATTAGGTGTATCTAGAACTCAAGTGGGACACACGAGAGGAAACGGTGATCATTCAGTGAGCACCGTTGAAGCATTCTTATGCCCAAAAATTTATTGTATCAGTCTGTATTTTTGGTTTTTTCACTTCATCTCATTGACAATAACCTTATAAACGGTTTGGATAACATATAAACATCAAGTAGAGCCTAGGAATATTTCAACGGTAAAAATTTCTTTCCCTAATTTTCCCTCTCGTGTGACCCACTTGAGTTTTTTATCCACCTTATTTTTTGTCGTACTCACTAAAATGAGATCTTAAAACGGATGGAAAGAGTGGATTTATCAAAAACATGAAATGAGATCTTAAAACGGATGGAAAGAGGGGATTTATCAAAACATGTCGATGTGTGCCCACCCATCATCCTTGCGCAGGACTTCAAATCCGCGTCCAAAAAAATGATGAATATTAAATGCTGATCATCGATACTTCTTCAATGGCTACAGTAGTCAAAAGGTCTTGGATGCACCTTAAATATTTTTTGGCGCACGTCCTTTAATGAAAGTACATCACGAATAAACAAAACGAATAAAATACCTATATTATGGTGGACCACATAGCTTTAATGAGTCTTTTTTTTTTTTTTTTTTTTTCAATAAAAATTTAAGAGTGTGAAAACCCCCAAGTCAACATTACTTATCTTTTATCAATGTTAACTGAATAACTAAACCTGCCTTAGGTAAAATTCTTAAACATGCTATTTTAACACATGTTGATAAAAATAAAGTAGATCTAACACTCAAGTGGATCACATCAAAGATAACTCTTGCATTTAATGCTTTATGCATTTAATGCAATCTAAGCTTATAATTTAGTAGGGTCCACTAGAGAGTTGAATCTGTCTCATTTTTGTGCATATATTTTGAAATCATTTTGAGAAGAGATGGACAGTATGTATAAACAGATAAATCAAAGTGGGCCACCACAGAACTGTCCGTTGGTGGCTAGAGATGGGCGGCAATCTGTATGTGCAGTGTGGGTGTGGGGACGGCCTCACCTAAGACAATGCGGCGGTTATCAAGGAGCACACTTGATGTATTTATTCTAAATTTACACGGTCTATACATTTTTTCAGATAATTTGATGGTATGATCCAGGAAATAAAGCAGATCCAAATCTAAGATGGACCATACTACAGGAAGCAGTGGTGACTGAAATTTTCACGCTAAAAACTTTGTAGCACCAACACTAATATTTCTGTAATGTTTATTTTCCATCCAACCTGTCTACGATGTTAAAAATATTCTGAATGAAGGGAAACAAATAAATATTAACGTGATTCAAAACTTTTGTGGCCCATAAGATGTTTTTAATGGCCAATCACCATTCTTTCCCGCAGCATGGTCCACCTGAGATTTGGATATATTTTATTTTTGAGCTCATGTTCTAAAATAATATGAGAAAACAGATAGACAGTGTGGATATGGGGTAAATATATCAAGGTAGGCGCCACAGTAAGGATCACATTGTCTTGGGTGAGATGGGGGCAGAACTTAATCCGCTCCCGTCTAGCGACTCACAGATCCAATGACCTCATCCACCTACTATGTGGTGTAACTGACTATTGATTTTGGACCCTTAAAACTTTCCTAGGGGCCACCTAATAGTTGTTATCCATCCAACCTGTTCACAAGGTCACATAGACTTGGATCTGCCTTAACTTTACAGATGTTAGCTTGTCCAAAGCTTCTGTGGCCCCTAAAATGTTTTCAGCGGTAGGTATTTAATCCCTTCTAGGTGGTGTGCTCGAGCCTTTGATCTACCTTATTTTTGGGCTTATAATCTAAAATGATGGGAAAAAAATGGATGGATTGTGGGGATAAACCAATACATTAAGATGCCCTTCTAAGCCCATGCTTGTGCTGTCCTGCATTCGGCCCCACCAATTAAACCACACCATTGAGGGTGGTGAAGGCCTCACTGGCTAATCTCTGGGGTACAATGGAGAGGAAAATTGGATTTTTATTTTTATCTGATAGTCAGATAATTAAATAAGCTTATTATTGGTTCATATATATATATATATATATTATATATATATATATATATATATATATATATATATTATATATATATATATATATATATATATTCAAAGTTTTGTGAGCCCCACCACGATGTATGTGTTATATCCATACTGATCCATCTATTTTGTGAGATCATTTGAGGGCATGAGCCCAAAAATGAGGCAGATCTAAAGCTCTAGTGGAGTACAGTATAGAAAGCAATGGAGACAATAACACCCACAATTGAAACCTTTCTAGGGCTCACCATGATATGTATTAGCCATCCAACATATTCACGGTGTTGTACATAATTGGATAAAAGCAAAATACAAATAACATTTTGATTCGAAACTTGTGTGTGTCCGTTGCTTCATGTGGTGTGATTCATTTGAGTTTTGGATCTGCCCTCATTTTGGGCTCATGCCCTAAAATGATCTCACAAAATAGAAGGATCGATGGGGTGGATATCAAAGCACCACTAAGGTTGGTCTGCGTCCATTTTAAGTGCCGCATATCGTACTCACAATCTCTCAGAGTATCAAAAGTTTCTCTTTCAGACTCATGAATTGGTTAGCTGTAAATGCTGGTAAGCCATATAAAATAAGTAAAATCATAACATATTATTGCTGTTTGGTTTTAAGTAGAAGTTTCTTTACACAGGTGGGACTCACCATGATGTACGGGGCAATAATGATGATGTACATTTATTTTTGAATTATTGGAGCTTACTTCTGGTCTATATATTAATAATAAAAAAAATGCCTACTTTTAAAATATTCTCTTTTTAGTACCTTTATTTTTCAAAATATAAAACTACTTTTTTTTTAATCATGAGTCACGGTTTTCTAATGGAATAAAGTAAAGCTGTTTTAAAAAAATAAAAAATCAATTTCCTGTAGTATGGTCTATCTTAGATTTGGATCTGCTTTGTTTCTTGGATCACACCATAAAATTATCCGAAAAAAATGTATAGACAGTTTGAATTTAGAATAAGTACATCAAGTGTGTTCCTCGGTGATGGCCGCATTGTCTTAGGTGAGGCTGGCCCCACGCTGCACAGACAGATTGCTGCCCATCTCTAGCCACCAACAGACAGTTCTGTGGGTGGGCCCATGGTTATTTATCTGTTTATCCACACTGTCTATCCTTCTCTAGATAATTTCAAGGTATATGTACAAAAATGAGGCAGATTCAACTCTCGAGTGGACCCACCAAATAATAAGGTTAGATTGATGCAAGAGTCCTTTGGTGTGATCCACTCGAGTGTTGGATCTAATTCATTTCTGTGCACATATCTTAAAATGATATTAGAAAAGGAATAAACAGCATGAATAAACATATAAATCACAGTGGGCTTGCCAACAGAACTGTCTGTCCGTGGCTAGAAACAGCCCCGGGTAGGTCACAACCCAGGTCGGCTTTCTCGGAACCGAGCCTTTTTATCAGTCTCAACCCTACATTAATTGATGCATCGGGACATGTCCTATGCCTAAGTGGTACAAGTGTTCCATTGATGTGATTGGCAGGTCATGTTTAAATTTTTTAGCAAATGTAGGTTTGGTTATTCAGTTAATTACATTGATAAAAGATAAGGATGACTGTGATGCCTTCACACTCTTGAATTTCTAAAATAAAAATTAAAAAAAAAAAACTCATTAAAGCTATGTGGTCCACCATAATATATGTATTTTATTCCTTTAGTTTATTCATTAAGTATTGTCATTTAAAGACGTGAACCAAAAAATTTTGTGGCACATCCTTGGAGGCAGATTAGGTACTAACAGGTTGAGCAGCGAGACTGAAGTGCGTCACTTAGTTATGTGGGTCCCACCATAGTGTATGTGTTGTACCATGTGGTCCATCCTTTTGGAGAGATCATTTTAGGGCATGATCCAAAGAATGAGTCAAATCCAAACCTAGAGTAGACTCCACAACATAAAACAGTGGAGAGAGTGACGCCCACTATTAAAAACTTATAAGGGTTACAAAAGTACTTTTCAATCAAGCTGATATTTGTGTTTTCTCTTCTTTAATTTTGTTTTTTTAAAACTTATAAACAAGTTGGATCTCAAATAAACATCACGGTGGTCTGTAGGAAGGTTTCGATGATGGGCGTCACTCTTCACACTGTTTTCTATGGTGGGGTCCACTCCCTATTTCGATTTGATTCATTCTTTGGCTCATGTCTTGAAATGATCTCTCCAAATAGATGAACGGTGTGGATACATTACATACATCATAGTGAGGCCCACGTAACTTGATTATGTCACTTCAGCAGCGGGTATGCCTAAAATAGGATATAAAATAGATGGACAAGGTGATTTTGTCACTGCCATCTTGTAGTCCCATGAATGCTTGAATGGTGGGTGTTTAATTCCACTGTTACATTTAGTTTGACCCATATGAGTTTTTGATTCACTTTTTTTTTTTTTTTTTTCTAAAATAAAATTTTACACACGCACATACACCCCACACACTCACGCTAGTGGAATTTCACCACCTATGGATACTCGAACCCATGACCGGGTGTTGAAACTCCTCAGAGTCTACCACCCGAGCAAAAATAAGGATCCTTTTTTGATGGACTTATTTTCGATCCAATGTCCTCAAAATGATATGGCAAAATAGGTCAACCATGTGAATTTGTCACTAACATCAATGTGGGCCCTGTAAGCATGTTTAGCAAGCCTTTTTTGTAAAATTTTCAAATTCCAAATATAATATCAGCTTTTTATAAGCAAACAACCAATTCCATGGGCTTTTTGCTTGGTAAAATTTTTAGATTTCAAAATTTTCACCATTAAAAACTTTGTAACGCCAACACTAATATTTATGTAATGTTTATTTTCCATCCAACCTGTTTACGATGTTAAAAAATCCTGAATGAAGGGAAAGATTAAATATTAATGTGATTAAAAACTTTTGGTATGTATATGGTAGGCCCCGCAATCAGCAATTTCACCCACCTCAGTGAATATGGGGATCCACTGAAGCCACGTCCAACTGGCTTAGCTCCGACCACTAAACCAGCAATGTGGGTGCGACCTTGACTGTGGGGCCTATGTGATATATGAATTGTATATCCCCCATCATCCATCTATTTTGCCAGCTTAGCCTGGGGCCTGTTCTAAAAAATGAAATACAAGTTTCAGGTGGACCACACCACAAGAAACAATAGTCAGTGACCATTAAAAATATAGGGAAAAGGTACTATGTGCTCAAGCTCATGATAATGTACCATGAGGTCAAGTTGTGTGGGCTCCGCCGTGATGCGTGTCGACCATCAACACCGTGCATTTGATGGGTCCCCTTTAAATTATGGGATATCCCAAAAATCAGTCGTATACGGAACTCAGGTGGGCCATACCATCTAAAAACATGTGAAGACATGCTAAAAACATATAAAAGCACTTGGTGGGGGCCCACCTGAGTTTTGAATGCTGTTGAAACTTGGTCTGAACCCTCATCCAAGTGGGACACACATAATGGATGGGCTGGATTTGCAAACCACATCTTGGTGGGCCCAAAAAATGATTATGAATGTTTTAATAGTGCACGACCCCTCTCAACTTCTGTATGTGGTGTAGCCCACACAAGTCACGGATTGACTTGATTTTTGAGACCTAGGCCCACGGTGGAATGGTGCATCTGACTGATGGGGTAGATGTTCGACACGCATCACGGTGGGGCCCACACAACTCTACCTCATGGACGTTCCCATCAGCTCGAGCACATAGTACCTTTTCCCACACACACACACACACACACACACACCACACACACACACACACAACACATATATATATATAATATATATATATATATATATATATATATCTTTATTTTATTTTATTTTACATTTCATCCGTGTCCATGTAATCTTATCAATAGATTGGATGGTCAATAACCATTATAGTGCACCTTAGGAAGTTTTAAATGTTAGGCGTTCAATGACCACCATTTCCTATAGTGTGCTCCGCTTGAAATTTGTATCTCTTTAATTTTTTAGGCCATGCACTAAAATAAGCTAACAAAAAAAAGGGATGGACAATGTGGATATACAATGCATGCATTGGAGGTGGGCCCTTTAGGGTCCCACTCTATTGTTGGTTCCATGTAAGGGTGCACACGGGTCGGTTCGGTTCAGTTCGATTTTAGGGTGAAATCGGAACCAAACCGTTCCTTACGGTTTTAGGATTTCGGAACCGGAACTGGATCGTTAGCACCCTAGAACCGAACCAGAACCGGACCGTGAAAATCAGTTCGGATCTGAATCGGTTCCACGATTCTAGGCTTTTTATAATCCAACCCAATTGAGAGAGAGAGAGAGAGAGAGAGAGAGAGAGAGAGAGAGAGAGAGAGAGAGAGAGAGAGAGAGAGAGAGAGAGAGCAGCTGCATGCAGCACGGACGGGTCTAATTAAGAACTTAGGGTTTTGTTTTTCTTATTTGTTTTAAAGCTTTGGTTCCTGGTTTGGTTCCAGGTTCGGATCCACGGTTTGGTTCATAGTTTAGTTTGGTTCTACATACCTCCAAACCGAGAATCGACCAAAACTAAATGGTTCTTTGAATTTTGGAACTGGAACTGAAACCAGTACACTCCATAACATGACCAAACTAGATCCTTTGGTCGATTCCGGTCCGGTTCCACAGTTCTACCGGTTCGATGTGCACCCCTAGTTCCGTGGGGCATTTTTGTGAAATACAATATAATAATATATACCATATGTATCTATTTTAAAAGACACACTAACTTTTAAAAACTGTAAACTTGATTTAAAAATACCTCAAAAGTAAACTTAAAACATAGGCAACACAATTCCAAAGCACAAGTAGACTACACTATAAAATAATGATAAATATTAAATGATGATCATTACAACTTCTCCCAGGGCTCTAAAAGTCAAAAGGTGAGCCTCAAAATGTTTCGGCCCACGTCCTTTAATGATAACACGTGATGAATAAACAAAATGAATAAAATACATATATTAGGGGACCATACAGCTTTAATGAGTTTTCTTTTTTCTTTGAAAATTCATGTGTGTGAAAACATCAAAGTCATCATTACTTATCTTTTACCAATGTTATGAATAACCAAACTGGACGCGGATTAGATACTGCCAATGTCAGTAGTTAAATAGCTACTGGAGTGACGTCACCAAGTTATGTGGGCTCACTATGATGTATGTGCAGTATCCATACCGTCCATCTATTTGAAGAGCATCCATATCGTCCTTCTATTTGAAGAGATCATTTTATGGCATGAAACAAAGAATGAGGTAGATCTAACGCTCAAGTAGACCCACCATAGAAAACAGCAAGGGCAGTGACATACACCATTGAAATATTTCTAGGGCCCACCATGTTGTATTTTTGAGATCCAACCCTTTCATAAGTTAAAATAGAGACAGAGGAAGTGAAAACATAAATATAAACTTAACCGGAAACTTCCATGGCCCTAAGTGGTTTTGAACGGTAGATGTTACTGTCCCCACTGTTTTCTACGGTGGGATCCACTTGAGCTTTGGATATTCCTCATTATTCGTCTCATTCCATAAAATGATCTCTTCAAATAGATGGACGGTGTTGATACCACGCATAAATCATGGTGGGGTCCACACAACTTAGTGAGTCACTTATGAACCCAATATGGCTACCGGTCGACATTGTTCAGTATCTAATCCGCCAGGCCATGTCCCGATGCATCAAATAATGTAGGGTTGAGATTGATAACAAGGCTCGGCCCCCATGGAAGCTGATGTTGGTTGCGTCCAACCTCAGCCTGTTTCTACCGACGAACGTACAGTTCTGTTGGCAGCCGACCGTGGTTTATCTGTTTATTCCTGGTCTAATATCATTTTAACTTATGTGCACAAAAATGAAGTAGATCATGTTAATGTATATATATCTATAATAGTTGGTCCCACATTGGTTAGAAAGGGAAACATTCCTCTCAAGTTAGGCTATAAATAGGATACCTCTCTTGTAAACAAAATACGCGATTCAATACAATTCTCTTCTCTTTGTATTGTCTCATTTCCTTTCTTAAATTTAACTTGGTATCAGAGCTACTATTCATAGTGGTTCTCGGTATATCATGAGTTGAGTATGCTTTGTGATTGCCACTATTAGTGGATCCTTCACATCGGAAAAACTTCTTGTATATCATCTTCATACCTATCAGGTCGTCACTATAGTCGGAGTCTTATTCTCCATCGACGTCATCTCAGCCGCCACTCCATCAGTCATTTCTTGACCAGTTCAGTTCGGTTCCTGTTATTTTTTTTTATCTCTGTCTCCTTCCAGCTTCTTGCACACTATGGAGCATCTTGAGGCCTCACAACCCATTGCCATTGTCATGGAAGGACTCAATTACACTATATGGGCTCAAGCTATGTCAAACTTTCTTAAAAGCAGAAAGCTCTGGCGCTATATTACTGGTGATATTAACGAACCAAAGAAAATCGCTGGAGAAGACAACACAAAATACATAGACCGTCTCGAAGAGTGGGATAGCAAAACCACCAGATTATCACTTGGATTCGCAACATGTGTGTACGCTCCATCAGCCTCCAGTTTGGTAGATTCAAGACTGCCAAATCACTATGGGATTTTTTACAGAAACGCTACACCACCGCAGAACTGTCTCATCAATACCAACTTCTGGGCACTCTATATCAGGCAATTCATCAATAACTTCCTATCTGAGATGCACTATGTTCTCTTTCTCATGGCCCTCACTAATGAGTTTGAGCATGTTCGTGCATCTCTCCTTCACCGCAGTCCCTTACCTACTTTAGATCAAGCTGTCACTGAACTTTTCTTGGAGGAAACTCGTCTTATCCCTCGCAAGACGACCTCTACAGATGTTGTCTTCGCCACTCCCAGGGGACCTCAACCTAACAACAAAGGGTATCCATCTGGATCTTTTCAACCCAACAATAAAGGGCATCCATCTGAATCTTTGAAATTTAGCAATTACTGCAAGAAACCAGGACACATTCTCTTGGAATGCCCGTTCGAGTTTGTCAATTCTGTCAGAAGCAAGCCCTTGGTCATCTTCAACGTGATTGTTTCCAAAACCCCAACAGACACTACCAACAATACATGTCTCGTGGTACTCCTTTTAGATCTGCTGTCACTACTGCTGAAGGTTCATCATTAACTACTTCCATTGAGACGTTTTCTGCCTCTGACATAGAGAAAATTGTCAAACAAATTTTTACTCATTCTGGTAATCTACCCTATACCGCTATGTCAGTCACTTTAGGTAATTCATCTTGGTTCTTTGACTCTGCATGTTGTAATCACATGACACCTGATTCCACTATATTTGCCACCAAACATCTTGCTAATCATACCCCGACTATTCAAACTGTTGATGGTTCTCTTATGACCGTGAGTCATATCGAAAAAATCTCAACATTAAACACTTCCCTTCCTGATACTTATTGTATTCCCCAACTCATTCTCAATGTTATATCTGTTGGTCAATTATGTGACTTCGGTCTAACTGTCCTCTTTTCTGCCTCTGGTTGTTGTGTGCAGGATCCAAAGACGGGACAAACTCTTGGGATAGGCCGTAAGGTTGGACGACTCTTTGAGCTCATCAATCTTCACCTTCCATCCCGTTTTTGCTCATTAGTTCAGACAGCAGCCAAAGTCTCATCTACCCCATCCATTAGTCTCTGACATTCTCGTCTGGGTCATGCTTCTATTGGTCGTCTTCAATCCTTAGTATCTAATGGTTATTTAGGGCTTGTTAATAAAGAACAGTTTGATTGTCTTCCTTGTCAACTTGCAAAACAATCGGCATTGTCATTTCACAATAGTGATTCTTTTTCTTCTGCACCATTTGATTTGATTCACTCTGATGTTTGGGGCCCGTCTCCCACTGCTACTATGGGAGGCTCTAGATATTTTGTCATTTTTGTTGATAATTACTCTCGTTACACTTGGATATTTCTTATGCGTAATCGATCTGAATTACCTCAGTTGTACTTTGATTTTGCTAACATGGTCAAAACTCAATTTTCTTGCATAATCAAAGTGTTTCGTGCTGACAATGCTGCCGAATACATAGACTCTAGAGTCCTTGACTTTCTTCGCCAACATGGCACTCTTCCTCATCGTTCATGTCCAGGCACTTCTCAACAAAATGGGCATGCTGAGCGCAAGCACCGAGACATTCTCAATACCGTCCGTGCTTTTCTCATATCTGCTTCGTGTCCTAAACACTTTTGGGGTGAAGCTGCCCTTACAGCTGTTTACACCAAGAACCGCGTGCCTTCTCCCATCATTGGGAATCAATCACCCTTTGAGCGTCTTTATGGTCACCCTCCTGACTATAGCACTCTTAAGGTATTTGATTGTGCTTGTTTTGTTCTTCTTCAAACTCATGAGCGCACCAAATTGGAATCTAGATCTCGATTATGTTATTTTTTGGGATACGGTGTTGAACACAAAGGCTACAGATGTTGGGATCCTTACTCCAAACGTCTCCGAGTATCTCGTCATGTTGTTTTCTGGGAACACAAGATGTTCGCCTCCATATCCAAGTTTCACCTGTCACATGACAACACCTCTCTCCTATTCACTGACCTCTCCACAGATCTTTTTCCCGACACTCCTGAGATAAACTCTTCTTCTGAGTCAACACCTCCACTAACACATCCCATCTCTTTTTCAGATATGTCATTACCCACTAACATGTCTACATATACCTCAATTGAGTTATCCACCTTGCCCTCTTCTGAGGAACTTGTCTCTTCCGATAGATTCGCTCCAACAGCTTTTGATTTCCCTCCTCGGCGAAGTGACCGGGTAAAAACTCCTTCTGCTAATCTTCGTGACTTTATTATATTTTCTACTATTCTTTCTCACCATGAACCTCAGTCTTATCGTGAAGCTAGTTCTGATCCTCTTTGGCAGAAAGAAATGAATGATGAACTACAGGTACTCGAAAACACTCACACCTGGGATCTAGTAGACCTACCAAAAGACAAACATGCTATGGGATGCAAGTGGGTTTACAAGATCAAAACTCACTCTGATGGGTCCATTAATCGGTACAAAGCTCGCTTAGTAGCTAAAGGGTTTACCCAGGAGTATGGGATTGATTATGAGGAGACCTTTGCCCCAGTTGCTCGCCTCACTTCAGTTCGCAGCTTAATTGCAGTTGCTGCCGTTCGTCATTGGGAATTATTTCAGATGGATGTGAAAAATACTTTTCTTAATGGTGAACTCACCGAAGAAGTTTATATGTGCCCTCCTCCTGGTTCTTATCATCTTCCGCATCAAGTCTGCAAACTTCGTCGGACTCTTTATGGTCTCAAGCAAGCTCCTCGGGCTTGGTTTGCCAAGTTCAGTACCATTGTTGGAGATTTTGGGTTCACTTCCAGCTCACATGATTCTGCTCTTTTCATTCGCAAAACAGACCAAGATACTATCCTTCTTCTCCTCTATGTTGATGATATGATCATCATTGGTGATGACACATTCGAAATTTTGGATCTCAAGACTTATCTCAGCCAACATGTCGAGATGAAATATCTTAGGAAACTTAGTTACTTTTTAGGACTTGAGATCACTTCTAACTCTGAGGGATATTATCTTTCACAAGTAAAATATGCTTCTGATCTTCTTACTCGAGCGAGACTCATAGATAGTAAGACATGTACCACTCCTCTAGAGCTCAACTATAAACTCACTCCTATGGATGGTACACCTTTGGATGACTCCACCTTGTTTCGCCAGTTAGTTGATAGTCTTGTTTATCTTACAGTTACTCGCCCTGATATCTCTTATGCTGTCCATATTGTCAGTCAATTTCTCTCTGCTCCTCGTACACCCCATTATGCCGCAGTGTTTCGCATTCTCAGGTACATCAAGGGGACCCTATTTCATGGTCTCCATTTCTCAGCTCACTCTTCACTTGAGCTTCGTGCCTACTCAGATGCAGATTGGGCAGGTGACCCCACTGATCGTAAATCCACCACTGGTTATTGCTTCTTCCTTGGTGATTCTTTTATTTCTTGGCGCAGCAAGAAGCAAACAGTAGTCGCTCGATCCAGTACAAAAGCTGAATATCGAGCCCTTGCTGATACAACTCAGGAACTTCTTTGGCTTCGCTGGTTACTTGAAGACATGGGCGTCATCCATTCTATTGCCACTATCATCAACTGCGATAATCAAAGTGCTATCCAAATTGCTCACAATGATGTATTCCATGAATGCACCAAATACGTTGAGATTGATTGTCACTTTGTGCGTCATCATCTCACCTGTGGGACTATTGAACTATTATCAGTTTCTTCAGCCGATCAACCTGCTGATATCTTCACCAAAACGCATCCTCCTGGACGCCTTCAGGATTTAGTTTTCAAACTCAAGTTGGTCTCCATTTTACCACCTTGAGTTTGAGGGGGGCTGTTAATGTATATATATCTATAATAGTTGGTCTCACATTGGTTAGAAAGGGAAACATTCCCCTCAAGTTAGGCTATAAATAGGATACCTCTCTTGTAAACAAAATACACAATTCAATACAATTCTCTTCTCTTTGTATTGTCTCATTTCCTTTCTTGAATTTAACTGATCCAACACTCCAGTGAATCACACCAAAAATGATTCTTGCGTTTAATGCTTTATGCATTTAATGCAATTCAAACTTATTATTTGGTGGGTCCACTTGAGCATTGAATCTGCCTCATTTTTGTGTTTATACTTTCAAATTATTTAGAGAAGGGATGGATACTATGGATAAATAGATAAATTACAGTGGGCCCACCTATAGAACTGTATGTTGGTGGCTAGAGATGGGCGGCAATCTGTCTGTGCAGCGTGGGGCTCGCCTCACCTAAGACAATGCGGCCATTATCGAGGAGCACACTTGATGTATTTATTCTAAATTCACAGCGTCCATACATTTTTTCAAATAATTTTATGCTGTAATCCAAGAAATAAAACAGATACAAATCTACGATGAACCATACTACAAGAAATAGTGGTGACTGAAATTTTCACCATTATTAACTTTGTAATGCCAACACTAATATTTTGTAATGTTTATTTTCCATCCAAACTTGTTTTTTTTTTTTTCCTCAAAAAAAGGGGCAATTGTATTGATATCAAAAAACTATACAGAAGGGAACTCCCTATCATAAAACAGGAGACCCAACGACAAAAAGGCATGATACTTACAAAAAAAAAAGCCCCACCTGAACTCACCCCATTCTAATCGATCCTAAGCCGACTTTGTCAAGAAAAATAATACCTTGAACCTGACGTGAAAGCTCAGAATGATTCTCAAAACAAATATGAGACTGGGAAGCACTACCTAGGCGTGCCATAAAATCAGCCGGCGAATTACTTTCCCTTAGAACGTGCAAAACGTTGATACTGCCCGTTCTCCTCAGCTGGTTAATCCTAAGCAATCACACCTTCCATTTCCGCCCTGGCTTAGCTTCTCCATTGATGATATCAACTACCAGTCGCGAGTCTGACTCAATGATGATTTGGCGATAATCCCTTTGAAGGCCAAGAGACAAACCATCATGCACCGCACGTAGTTCGGCAACAGTATTGGTTCCGAAACCATAACCAGTTGAAAAGCCAAAAATGAAGTCGCCCCTCTCCCCTCTACAGATTCCACCTCCCCCAAAGCTCCCTGGATTGCCTCTAGCAGAGCCATCGACGTTAATTTTGATCCATCCGCTCAATAGTCGCACCCACTTGATCACCTTTGGACGACCGCCACTAGTTGCAACAATATTTGGCCGAGAAAATGTAGAGTGACGACAACCGCTAGTAGGACCGTTGAGCAAGGCCACCCACCATTTGATCTTGGCAATCACCCGATCAGAGTACACCAATCTACCATAAAAAACTGCAGCATTTCGAGCCTTCCATAGTTCCCATATAATAAAGCAAGGAATCAACATAAGATTTATCGATTTACGCTGCAAAGAAGAGACAGCTACCCACCATTGGGCAAGCCTGGCATCAATCGTGATCGCTGGCATGATGCTAATCCCTAGCTAACTACCAATAGCCGACCAAACTAGCTGCGCCAAGTTGCCGTTAAGGAACAGGTGAACAAAAGTTTCGACGTCAAAGGTGGGAGAGACCTGGAGATTACAGCGTATACACCTAGATAATAGCTAAACTCCTCGTGATTGCACTGCACTATCCACCGGGACTGCATCATGAATCACTTTCCAGACGAGGAGGGAAATCTTGGGAGGGAGATTCGAATGCCATACCCATCTTGCCCAGCTCCGACTTGGGCTAGGAGCTCTAGACATCGCCCCGGCAGATTTGACAGAAAATTCCCCAGATGATGTCAACGACCAAAAAGGAACGTCCCCTTCCTCTGAGATACAATAGCCAACCTGAAACACGTGATCAATGACAAACTGGGGGAGGATGAGGAGTGCAACTGAAGGGGGGAGAGCGCCACAAGGGCTAATCACCTGACAAACCTGGATGTCTTGCAGCCCGACCGGCACTTCAGTTTCAGCAAGATGAAGGAGAGGCCCAGGCCAGTCCAATTCGCCTTCCAAAAGTTACATTTTCCTGCATCGATTTGCCATTGGACTCGGGCATCAACTGTAGGAATCAGCTCCCTAATTCGCTTCCACAGGGGAGAAGAACAACAGCTCGACGTTTCCAACCCACCAGAAGATTCAAGGAGATGATACTTCGCTGTCATAAAAGACTTCCAGACACTTTCCTCCTTCCCGAATTTAATTGACCAAGCCATTTTAAGATGAAATTAAAGCCCTCATAATATCGGCAAGATTTCTAATACCAATACCCCCCTCCTCCTTAGGCGTAGTAATCAACTTCCAAGCCTTCCAATGACACTTCCGCTTTCCTTCTGACTAGCCCCAAAAGAAATTTGCCATGTGCCTCTCAATAGACTTCAGAACTTGAGAATGGATATGAACCGCCGCCATAGTGTGAACTGGAATACTAGATAAGACATTCTTTATGAGAACCACTCGCCCTGCCTGGGATAGAATACGAGCCTTCCACCCATTAATTCGCCCCACTACTTTGTCCACCAAAGGGTTAAACGCGCTTGCTTTAAGGCGTCCGTCCGCTATAGGAACCCCCAAATAAGTTAAAGCTGAGGAAGATTTGCTAAATCCTAGAATGCCTTTGATTAGACTGAGCCGCGTGGCCAACATCTTTTTGGGGTAATAAAAGGAGCATTTCCGCTGATTAACTCTTTGGCTCGAGAAGGCTTGGTAAGAATCCAAGAACTTCTTGAGTTGAAGGAGAGAGGATTTGCTTCCGTTCGTAAAAATTAAAATGTCGTCGGCATAAAGCAAATGCGATATGAAGGAGCACCCTCTACTAAGCGCAAACGGCCGGGTAAGCTGAAGTGATAACATGCTTTTAATACCCCTATTAAGAACCTCGGCTGCAATAATAAACAAACTTGGAGATAACGGGTCCCCTTGCCTCAAACCCCTTGAAGACTTAAAAAAACCGGCCATTTCACCATTAATGAGAATAGAAAACCAACTAATCGCCCAACATTTTTTAACCATCTCAATCCAAGCCCGGCTGAACCCAAATCAAAATAAAACCTGAACGAGGAATTCCTAACTCATCCTGTCGTAAGCTTTATCCATATCTAGCTTTAAGATAATATTTCTCCAAATCTATTCAACTCCCTAAACAATGTTTACTATGTTAAAAAATCCTAAATGAAATGAAAAAATAAATATTAATGTGATTCAAAACTTTTCTAGTCCTAAATATGTTTTAATGGTCAAGCACTAATGTTTCCTGCAGTTTGGTTCACCTGAGATTTGGATCTATTTTATTTTTGGGCACATGCTCTAAAATAATACGAGAAAACGGATAGACAACGACAGCGTAGATATGGAGTAAATATATCAAGGTGGGCCCCACGGTAAGTACTGACAGCTTGAGTAGCGAGAGTAGCTACTGAAGTGACGTCACCAAGTTCTATGGACCCCACTATGATGTATGTGTTGTATCTACTACATCCATCCATTTGGAGATATTAATTTAAGGCATTAATCAGAGAATGAGGCAGATCCAAAACTTTAATAGACCACACCATAGAAAACAGTGGGAAGATTGATGCCCACGTTGAAACCTTCCTAAGGCCCACCATGATGTTTTTTCGAAATCCAACCTGTTCAAAAGTTAGCAAAGATATTAAAGAAAGGAAAAACACAATATAAGTTTGAGCGAAAACTTTTGTAGCCTTTATAAGGTTTTAACGGTGGTGTTACTCTCCCCATTGTTTTCTTTGGTGGGGTCCACTGGAGCTTTGGATGTGACTCATTCTTTGGATTTACACTAAAATGATCTCTCCATATGGATGGATGGCGTGGATACAAAACATACATCATGGTGGGGCCCACAGAACTTGGTGACGTCACTTTAGTAACAATCTCGCTACTCAACCTGTCAGTAGCCAATCCGCACCCCACTGTCTTGGATGAGATGGGGGGCCGCACCTAATCCGCTCCCGTACTGAGACTCACACATCCTGACCTCTTCCCACCTACTACGCGGTGTAAATCACCATTCATTTTGGACCCTTGCTTTTAACTTTGTATGGTAGATAAGATCTTTCGTCAATAATATTTTTTTTTATTGTACGCATGAACCATGTGTGGAAAATGATTGATTGTGCCCTTGTTGTTGGAAGCTGTGGGGCCCACAAACACCCTCCTTGAAAATCTACTCCGTCCATCAGTTTTACAAGACCACAGTATTCTAAAAACCAGGTAGATCCAAAACTCATGTGGGCCATTGCACGAGAAACGGCATGGATTGAACGTCCATCATTGGAAAGATTGTGGGGCTACGGAGTTTTATATCAGGATGATATTTGTGCCTACAGCTTATCTGAGTGGAATTAATCCTATGAACGGTTTGGATGGCATACAAACATCATGATCAGCTCTAGGAAGGTTTCAACGATGATGTATCCGTTCTCACTGGTTCGTTTGGTATGGCCCATATGAGCTTCTGATTTTTAGATTCTTGTCCTACCATGGTATTAAAAAATTGATGGACGGAGTGGATTTGTCAAAGGCATCTCTGTGTGGACCACACAGCTTCTTAATACGTGGGCGCTGTGTTAGAGATGGGTAGTGTCGATCGTGTGGGTGCTTTCAAACTTGCTTTTATGTGGGCCCATCTCTGATAAACCATTAGCCTCGCTCCACTGAAATCGGACCAGGGTGGTGTATCCAGCTGTGGGTGTCAATGTGTTGGGTGCTGTGGGGCCGTACGTGATGGATGTATTTCATGAGTCGGGATCCGTGTTATCGGGTCAACAGGATTTTCCTGTTACCCTAGTGGTTTGGCGTCCGAAGCTTTTTTTTATTTTTTTTATTTTTTCAGTGAATGTTGACGTGGACCAATGATTTTTAGGGTATTAGGAATTCTCTGTTGACCTGGTAACAGAGGATCCGGACTCGTATTTCATATCCATGCCGTCCATCCGTTTTGTCCCTTCATTTTAGGACACTAACCAAAAAGTGAAATAGATTTGAAGCTCAAACTGACCACACCATAGGAAATATTGGTGATTGAACCCCACCGTTAAAACTTCTTGAAACCGCAGAAGTATTGTATCAGGCTGATATCTGTGTTTGATGTCCTTATCAACAGGTTTGATGATAAATAAACACTATAAAGGTTTCAGTGGTGGGTGTCATTATCCCTATTATGGCCCTATAAGTAGATTGTTTCAATTTTACGGCTTAGAATGAGCTGGAAAAACAAATGAACGGTGTGGATATAAATATATATCACATTAGATCCCACAGCGTGCAAAACATCAAAACAACATAGGTGGAGTGGTGTTGGCAACACCATCTAATCCGCGTCCACGTCGGCCACGCGCTTATCCATCCGGTGGAATTAGTACTCAACATCTTTCAAACTTGCAAAACTTGCCTTGTTTGGGCCATCTCCGACAGACCATTAATACATTGGAAGTCGAATCCAGGTCCGGGTAACATCCATGTCGGCGGATCCCTGTTTGTGGGGCCTACCTTGGTCTGTGTTTCATCGGTTTCTACAGCTCATTTAAGCAGATCTAAATCTGAGGAGGACCACTTCACTTTGGCTCTCCATTTGTTTTTGGTAACATGGAGTGTGTGGGTATATCAGAATCGATTGTGCAACTCAATTTAAACCAAATAAGTATGAGATATATTAAAAAATAAAAATAAAATGAAATAAAATTCAATAATTTTGTTTTATTAGGCTGAATCATATAAAAATATAGTGACTAAGTGCCACTATAGCCATATTGCCCATGCCCATGCTCAAGCCTGAGCGCATGCGCGCACCGGAACATGCAACCCGATTATCTCAATCTCCTAAGCTCCAAGTAAGAATACTATACACGCATCTATATGTAAAACCCAAATCTTCTCCTGTCATTTTCGACGTGGGTCAAAAAGCATATACCGTACTTTTTTATTTGAAATTCTTGAAAATCATTTTGGCATCAAAATCCTGAAAATTTGAATTATTTTTTCAAAAAACCACAAATTTCAACATGTTCACCACAAATTATTTTTTCAAAAAACCACAATATATTTTTAAGAGATTGCACTAATTGTCAAATGGTGGAGTTCTTCCTCTTAAGATGGGTTGCACCTTTTCTTTTGTATGAAAAGGCTTTTGTATACCAACAGAAACAATCAAACAAAAATGAAATATTTACCTTCGGTCACATGTAACAACTGCAATATATCTTTCTGAGATATGAAATGCTTATGTTGAAATTGAAAAAAGTCTAGTATAAAAGTATAAACTTATATTACAATTCAAGATTACCACTATTGTATGATAACTAAAGATTATCACTACTGGATTATCGCTACACTTAGGATAAAGCTAAGTTATCATTCGAGTAAATATATGGCAAGTGTATTATTTCCTGCATATCAAGCATCAGATGCAACCAAAGTGTAATGGGAACTCTTTAAGAAACAGGAGCCGTACATTTATTTAGTAAATAATGGTCCACCTGATTATTAGGTCAAGGTATATCCATCTAGCGACCCACGGTGGATGGATTTTGGACCCTTGCTTTTAACTCACTTTCTATGTTAAATAAGATCTTTGGTCAATAACATATTTTTAGATATGGACCATCTACGGTACGAAGTTCTGCATGAACGGTCTAGATCAATACTTGATTAGAAGGAAGTGTCGTGAAAGAATTGTAGTCTTATTCGTTTCTCGATAGCCATAGGCATGTTTTTGTTGTTTTCTTTAAAATAAACCTACCGCGTTGTCCGTAGCGTCGTACGCCATTTAAGGAGAGGACACAGATGGTGGGTGAATCCATGACAGCATAACTCGCTTGTGTGGGTCATAGGTTAGGTCGAGCAACCACCCTAAAAACTTTCAAACTTTAATTTGGGTGAGTGGGCCATCTCTCACAAATGATTAGCCTCTTGGACACGGATAGCCTGTTAGAGGCTTTTGTAGTTAAGTTAGATGGGCCACTATTATATTTGTGGAAAATTTACTTTATCCATCCATTTTTTTCATATCATGTTAGGACATGAGCCTAAAATCGAGATAGATCCAAAAGTAAGTGAGCTGCGTGATGAGAAATAATAAAAATTGAATGTATACTGTTGAAATATTGATGGGGCTACAGAAGTTTTGGATCTAGTTAATATTTTTGTGTTTTCAGTTCATCCTAATAAAAATGACCTTAAGAACAACATGGATGAGATATAAATATCATAACGGACTCATAAAAGGTTTTAATTGTTGAAATTTCCTACCAACTTTTTTCTGTGACCATGAGTTTTGGATTTGCCTCATTTTTTGGCCCATGTCTTAAAATAATTTGACAAAACAGAAGCAGAGGGTGGATCTCTCACAAACATCAAAGTGGTCCCCACATAGCTCCCCATAGTAGGATCTTGCTGACTCTTGGGAGCAGTGTTGGTAGGGGTGTACACAAACCGAGCTAGCTCGGTTAGCTCGCTCGACTCGACTCGAAAAAGTTCGATTCGTCTCGGTTCGAAGCTGAGTTCGAGTTGAGTTAAGCTGATTTTTGAACTTGAAAATGAGTTCGAGCTGGCCCAGCTCGACTCGATTCGAATCGAATCTAGCTTGAATCCAGCGCGAATCGAACTCGGATCAAACCAGTTCGGTGACCTGGTTACTTTGCTATTGATGTTGCTCACCAAGTGTTTGATGAAATGACTCAACGAAGTGTGGCTGGTGGCAAGGAAGGTACGTACATGAAACAAATACCATTTTTTTCTTGGTTTTTATGTTGCTTAGAAGGTGTTTGATAAAATACCTGTAAAACCATTGTTTCTGTTTGTAAAAATAGTGAGATTTTGAAGTTACAGTCTAGGTGTTTGTGAAAATGCCTCAATGGTGAACTCAACTCGATCTTGGCTCGAACTTGACCCGAGCTAGCCCGAGTTGCTGACCAAACTGAGCCAAGCTGGCCAGTCAGGCTCGAGGACCGAGCCGATCCGAGTTCGAGCTCAGGTCAACTAGTGGCTGAGCCGAGTTGAGTTGAGGTCAGCTCGACTCGGTTCGACTCGATGTACACCCTCAGGTCCAATGATACCGAGCTTAGTATGGCCGTGATGGTGGGGCACACCTAGGTGTGTGTTGTATATTTATGGTGTCCATTTATTTCTCCAACTCATTTTAGAACATGAGCCCAACAATGAAACAGATCAAAATATTAAGTGGATGATAATGTAGGAAAGAGTTGTGGTTGAACGCCCAACATTCATAACTTTCTAGGACCTACGGTAATATTTATTTGCCATCCACCCTACTGATAAGGTCACATGGATATGAATGAAGCACCTACCGTAATATTTATTTGTCATCCAACCTATTCACAAGGTCATATGGATATGAATGAAGCACCTACCGTAATTTTTATTTGCCATCGTATTGATAAGGTCACATGGATATGAATGAAGCAAAAGCATCCGCATGATGTTTTTAATAGTCAATCATCACTATTTCTTTTGGTGTGGCTCGCCTGAGATTTGGATCTGATTCGTTTTTGGAACCATGCTCTAAAATGATTAGGAAAAATGAGTAAACCGAGCGGATATACAACACGTATCAAGCTGCGCCCATAGACACAACATAACTGAACTCGGTGTTACTAATCTAGCTCCCTTGCCTCTCTCCACCTTTCAACACTGCTACGTGGTGCTGGGTTCACCATACAATCCAAGTCTTCAACGGTCTGAGTAACAAAGGTAGATTAACAAATGATTAATGTGCAAATTAATTTTATGTTCCATAACTCATGTTTTTTAAAAATTGAAAAGTTTGTAAAAAAAAATTTGGATGTTTTTTTTTTTTTTTTTTTAAAAAGTCAAAAAAATAATAATTAAAAGTGTGAAAAAGTTGAAAACTTTGAAAAAACTCAAAAGTTCCAAAAACAAGAAAAGTTTGAAAAAAATAATTGAGTCCATATACAAAAAAAAATAAAATTCCCCTTAGGGTTCCTTGCATTCTATTGGTTTATTGGTGACCTTGCTACAGTTTATCACCACTTGAATGGTTAGGATTTGTATCTAATCTTACATCAATGGGCTACCGTTGGTCACCACTTGAACGGTTAGGATTTGTATCTAATCTTATCAAAATGGATTTTATCTTCTTCAAATGACAATACTATTGTTGTGGTTGTTTTTCAATTTGATCACATGATTAGTGCAGGCATGCCAGAATTGAATTTGTGGCTCAATTCAAACTGAACAATTATGACCCCAAGTGTCAAGATATGCAAATACACAGTATATGATCGATTTTGAATGGGATCAATTGCCTATTCAACCACTCACTCAGTATGTAAATTGGATTAGGTGATATTTAGAGGGTGGGGTTTATCATCGGAAGATGGGTTATACCTTTGCCTCCCATATGAAAGAACTTTTCAGTACAAATAAAATATCCCAAAAAGAAATCCTTATAGCCAGTTACGAACAACAGCTGCGGGACACCTTTCTGTATGGAGAACTGAATCCAGCATATGAGCGTAGACTTAAATTATAGGTAAGATTACTAGCTACTTGATTAATGCTACATATTACACTATGGAATGTAAACAACAAATAAAAAGTAAATGATTATACTATGAAATGTAATGGATTCGAAGAAATGTAGAGTGATTAATACTAAGGAATATAAATGACGAGTAATTGAAAGGATAATTGAAAGATATATTAGATTTGATTGGGTCGGTATGAGTCAAATTTTCCTACCAAATTCTTTTGTTATTTATAAACTTGTGTTGATCATCTGGATGCTTCCCACATTCTGACATTTGCTATAACCATTTGAGCACTACATGGCCTTTTAGAGACTTCATTCTAAACTTGTCACCTGTCTTAATAACCACTTTATGCCTCCTTACTGACTTGAATACATTCCGCTCGGCCACTCGATCGAGCTCCTAAATGAATATTAGTTGTTTGATCGACCTCTTGGATGACTGCCAGCTGCTTGGTTTGCCTTCTAGATGACTATCGGCCGCTTGATCTACCTCGCCTGGATGAATATCTGCCGCCTAGTCAGATGCTTGGTTTGCTTTTTAAATTCCTCTCATGTGTTCCCTGTTTTATCATCCTATCAGCTATGATTTTGTAAAAAACACTTTAAGTATCCTTGAATATTTTAAGCCTACTATCATTCTCTCGCTATAATACGTGTCCTTTTCAATTGGGTTTCTTAAGAACGATCAAGAATACGGTACAACATTGCCCCCACATCAATTCACCTTTGATATAAGTTAAATGCAATGTTAATTTGTTGTTGACATAATAAATGTGGTTGCTTGACAATTTTTTTTATTTTTTATTTTTTTAAAAAACATCGATTTCAGCCGTCTTGATTGGAAAACATTAAAGTTGGTCGGCTTGACCGAACTCAGCTATCTTGATTGAAAAATGACAAAATCGAGCATCTTAGTTGAACTCAGCCATCTTAATCGAAAGATAACAAATTCGGTTGTCTTGGTCGAACTCGACCATCGTGATAAAAAAATGGTAAATTCGACCGTGACAATGAAGACTGTCAGTCAATCCATTTTGAATAAGGCTTATGGTTGACCGAGGTAGTAATACGGTCGTGAACTTAGCCTGTTATTTCCTGAACCATGTGAATAATTTGGTCGCAATTCGAACGACGCGATTCAACCATTGGAGGTGGTTCAGGGCTTACTTTTGTCTTACATGATACGGTGGATTCCCAAAGAATGGTTGCCCTCAGTATATCCTAGTTTCCGTCTTCAAGGATAAAATTCTTGACCTCCTGCTCTGGTCTCTTGAACTCGGCGGACAACGGAGTGTTCCTTATCTCCTGAATTGGAGCCGGATGAATATTCTATTGTGAAAGAGGTAATTGCAGTATCGGCACCAGATTTTCAACAGAACTAATATCAATAATTGGTTGAGGCACATTTTTTTTTTTTGTGGCACAGTAGGTGTTCCTTAAAAAAACATCATATTCAGGCTTTCGATCTAACTGGTCATCCATCTGTTGAAGGTCTTAGTCTGAATTTGTAATTGTTTGGCTTGAGCTTGTAACGGCTCTTGTATGTGTTGATTTGCCATTCGCATATCACGTAGTTAAGCCATCATTATCTCAGAAAGATCTGTCGGGTATCTCGCTTTCTCATTACCTTTATATTGACTTATTATATGAGTCACATCGAGAATGTCAAACTGTTGTTGTGGTTGTTTTTCAAATTTGGTCATGTGATTAGTGTGGGAGTGCCAGAATTGAATTTGCGGCTCAATTCAAACCGAACAAGTATGACCCCAAGTGCTGAGATTGGCAGATACGTAGTATATGATGGATATCGGTCGCCTATTTAGTCACTCGCTTAGTATGTAAATCGGATCAGGCGATATTTAGAGGGTAGGGTTCACCCTCTGAAAATGGGTTACAACTTTGCCTTCTGTATAAAAGGACTTTTCGATACAGATAAAATATCGAGAAAGGAATCCTTATAATCGGTCGTGAAAAACAGCTGCAGAACACCTTCCTGAATGGAGACTTGAATCCAACATATAAGCATGGACCCAAATTACAACTAAGATTACCAGCTACTTGCTTCGTGCTATGGATTGTACTATGGAATGTAAAAACAGGCAGCAAAAAGTAAATGATTACACTATGAAATATAATGGACTAGCAGAAATATAGAGTGATTACACCAAGTAATGTAAATGACAAGTAACTGAAATGATAATTGAAAGATATATTGAGTTTGATTGGATTGGTATGAGACCTATTCTTCATGTTGAATTCCTTTACTATTTATAGCCTTAATCTGACCATATGGATGCTTTCCACATTTTGAAGGTTGCTATAACCGTTCAACAGTACTTGGCCTTTAGAATGCTTCCCATTTTTTGATGGTTGTTATAACTATTTGAACACTACATGGCCTTCTAGATACTTCTTTTAAACTCGCCACATGTCTTAGTAATTGCTCCAGGTCTCCTTGCTAACTCGACTACATTTTGTTTGGCCACTCATTTGAGCTCTTGGAGGACTATCGACCACTTGTTCGACCTCTTGGATGACTATCGATTGCTTGGTCGACAGCTTGGTTTTCTTTTGAATTCATCTAAAGTGCTTCATATCTTGTCATTCTATCAGCTGTGATTTCGTAAAAAGCACTCCAAGGATCATTGGAGATCTTTAACTTACAATATCTTTTGCTTGCTATAACACGTGTCATTTTTAATTGACTATTCTAAGAACGGTCAGGAATACAGTATAACGAGGACAAGGCAACTAATTTAAATGTAAATACATGTTCCAACATCATTATTGTAGTATCTTTCTAAGCGACGACCAATGGGCCGCCTTTATGTATGTGTTGTATATCCACGTCGTCCTTCCATTATGACAATTCATTTTAGGAAATGGGCCAAGAAATAAAACAGATCCAAATCTCAAATAGGCTACATCATAGGAAATAGTGGTGTTTAGCCATTAAAAACTTCTTGTATGCTACAAAAGTTTTGGATAAGCTAATATTTGAAATTCCCCTTCATCAAGGTTTAGTTTGCCTTATCAATACGTCACATAGTAAATAAATTTCACGGTGGGGTAAGATCATAAAGATTTGTGAATTGTTCCGATAAACTTCTTTCGAAGTTTAAATTCTAGTATATCCTAAGCTAATATATATATATATTTAAAAAAAACTGCGCACCTTAGTCACTACTATTTTGTATCGACTTTTCTCTCTTAAATTGAACGATATAATTCTCGACCGATTCTCCTAACAACAGTCGAAAACATGTAAGATCGGCCATGAAAATTTTATTATTATTATAAAAGAACTAGGCGTGAAACTTTTCTTCTATTTCCTATCAGGTTTATATAGAATTTAGTAGCAAATTAGAATACCAAGGAAAGGCTACCCTAGTTAATAAATGACTGAATAGTTGTAATTTATAGAAATCATTGTTGGTTAATTTCCCATACTGTATAGTAAAGTGACCAATATGTTATATGATCGACTGATCATTATAACTTGTAAAAAGTGTAAAATCAAATCGATAATTCCTTGGCAATGGTTATTTCGGTCAATCTAATCAGGATAAGGCTGATGATACATTGGAGTGGTAGTTCAGCTGAGAACTTAGCTTGCTACCTCTTAGACCAGTTGTACAATTTGATTACAGTCTCAATGCTGTTGCCCAACTATTGGAGGTGGCTCCAGGCCAACCGGGTACTGCTCCTTATTATAAGGTTGGATTCTGGGTAAAAGGTTTCCACCAGGTATCCCTTTATTCCTAACTTCAGGAATAAAGTTCCTATTTTCATGCTCAAGCCGCCTGAAATCCACTAGCGGTGGTGAATTTTACGCATCCTGTAGTAGAATAGAGATATGAGGTCTATATTGCCGTGGAGGGGGTGCCTGTGGCACTGGCTACACGGGGGTACTTGTGCTAGATTCCCAAATGAGATATCGTCAACCTGTTGCCAAGGTGCAACAGATGCCCTTTCAACAAACACAACCATTAACCGATTTATGCTCTTGGCATGACTAACCATCCATTTACTAAAGTTTCCAATCTCAGCTCATGATTGTTTAGCCTGAATACACGACAATTCAGTAATGTGCTGAATCCCTCTTTGCACATTGATTATCCCAACTGACATAATCTCCAGGGGTTCAACCCGAGATGTCGATGCTCAATTTGGGTTTGGTGGAACCGGTATATATAGATTGGGTGGAAGACTTGCTTGAGTACCTGCTAGATTTGTAACTCTTCCTCCTGGGCGGGTTCATTAGCAGCAGCATTAGTAGTTGCAGAAGCATTTTAACTATATTTTTAGCTTATGATTCCACAGAAGTACTGCACCAGTAAGTAAATTCATAATCAGAGTATTATTAGACGTGCCAAAAATTGTTCACCACTTAATTTATTTTCTGTCATGTGTGATATGTGTGGATAACCGATCAACTTTGACCCCAAGTGCTGAAATAGACAAATACGTCTAACTTGAAGTATATGACCAGAATTTGAGTAGATTGGCCACCTACTCAGCCACCGTCCGAATAGCACGCAATTTTTAGTTGAGTATGCGATTGATATGCTTTTTTAAAGCTTAGAGTTGAAGTTGATCCGTTTGAATCTTGCAGCTGTCTCGAATTTGACACACCGCAAGCACCACACGTGATATAACACAAACTGAGTGCTGAACACTGTATTGAAGATACTCTGGCAGAGGGTGATTGATGACATGCAGGTACTCAAAGATTGCTGGAAACTTTCCAACATGCTTCACGGGTTGTCAAATGAAACGGTCCAAATTAGTGGTACACGGTGCAGAGTTATGATTGGTCATACTTCCATAGGCTAGGATTGTTCCACCAATCTAGTCGGTTTATAAATGTGAGTTAATACACGCCACGTGTACCATTGGCTGCGTATCAAGCATAAGACGCAGCCAGAGTTTCATAAAACTCCATAAGAAACACGTGCCGGCTCTGGAGCCGTACATTTATTTCGTAAATGTGGTACACCTGGTTATTAGGTCAGGATATCCATCTAGTGACCTACGATGGATGGATTGGATCCAATTGCTACGTGGCATTCTAGCACATGTGGTGGCCCACCTGATGAGTGGGATAGACTGCCTGTTTTTTCAAAGTCACGGCAGCCGTTGACAATGCTGGGATCCGTGTTGGCTGTACAGGAGCTTACACACGTGTTAATCTAGCAAACATCTGAACGAGGAAGGGATCAACGGTCAAAATAAAGGGGCCACGAAGGCATGTGCAATGCACGTGCAGTGAGTACACCAAGGAAAAAACAAAAGAAAGAAAGAGACAAAAGAAAAGGACGTGGCGAGAGGCAAGCGGGCAACCCACTCACAGAGAAAGAAGGGTTTGAAGATGCCGATTGGGTACTTACACTAGCCTGTACGAGGTCAGCACATGCAGGGAATTTAAGGGCCCACCGTGATGTATGGGTTTTATCCACACTGGGCATCCATTTTGTAAAATTGATTTAGGATATAATCCAAAAAATGAGGTAGATTGAAGTATCAAGTGAACCACACATTAGGGATTGAATTTCCACCATTAAAAACTTCTTCAGAGCTGTAGAAATTTTGGATCAAGCTGATATTTATGTTTTTCCTTCATCCATATCTATGTGACCTTATGAACAGGCTGGATGATCACGGTGGACGTCTTTATCACTGCTGCTTCCTATGATGTGGTCCACTATGATTTTGGATCTGCCTAATTTTTGAACTTATGTCTTAAAATAATAGGGAAAAACGGATGAACAGTGGGGATAAAACCCATACATCATGGTTGGCTCCTCAGTGCTCCTGCCTGTGCCGAGCTCATGACAAGCAGGGGTAGTATACAATCCACGTGGAGGGTCCGTTTGGAGGTGAGCTACTCGTGCTCGCCTTTTCATATACGACCCACGACCTACTTTCATAATATATGTCCGGTGTGAATGTTACAGATTTATCACAGTGGGCCTTCCATGGTAATTATAGAACAAGCTTATTATGCAACTACAAGTGTGGGGTTGAATACGATGGTGCATGAAATCCACTCCATCCATCATGTGGCCTGCTTATATTTCTCAGGGGATTCCAAAAATCAGGCCGATCCAAAACTCAGTTGAACGACAACACTTAAAACTATGGCTAAATCCATTTAAACCATGGGTTTGCAATTGCCCGATTTTTGTCTATTAATTCTGGTGGGATGCTTATAACGCATTTACAAAAGTGGCCAACACACTCTCGATTAGTTTTATTGGCGGCCTTCCCATCCCTACTCTTTCATGTGTCATCATACAACTGTGTTTTGTGCCGGCCTGAGCTAGCACTGGATGAACTTGAAGGGGGCACAATGTATGGATGGAGTGGATGTGGGCCCCACACAAATAGATGCAGGATAAGCTTATTCTGCAGTAGTTGTAAGGTGATGGGCCTAAAATGGAAATCACTCCAAATAGGGGCTCTGTGGGGTTCACTGTGATGTATGCTTTTATGTGCGCTTTTAATCAATTTTTACAAATAATTTTAGTATATGATTTTTAAAAAATGAGTCACATCCAGCACCCAGTAATTAAACCATACCACGATAAGCAACAGTGATAATGACATCCACCATTGAAACCTATATAAGGTCTACAGTGATACTTATTTGCCATCAAACTTGTTTATAAGATGTCACATGGACTTGGATGACGGGAAAACACAAATTTTAGCCTGATCTAAAACTTTTGTGCCTTCTAAGAAGATTTTAATGGTGGGCGTTTAATCCTCATTTCGTGGCCCACTTGAGCTTTGGATCTCTCTTATTATTATATATATTTTTTTTAATGCACTAAAATTATTTAGAGAAATGGATGAATGACATAGATTACATCATGGTGGGTCTCATATAGCCCTTGCCTAGACCTATACCATCTATGCAGGGCAGCACGACTTAGATGCACAATGCATCAATTTATGGTTATTATATGTTATTAATTACGATCGGGCTATGTTACATGGCATTATTTGTGTCGCTAGGTTTGAGACGTTTATATTTTCTAATTGTTTTCCGTGACCGATAATGACTGAATTGGATCACACATATGGTCGCTCACTTGATGATATATTCACGCTTTCTACTTGTTTCTAACATGATGGCCCACCTAATGAGTGGACTAGACTGTTTGTCTTTTCGTTGGGCAAGGACATGTTGAAAGGCGCAGCACACCTTTTAATAATGCTGGAATAAGTGTTGGCTGTACAGGAGCTTACACCCGTGTTAGTTCAGCAAACCTCTGCCTTTTTATATATTAAGAGATGCGAGAGGGAGAGAGGAAAAGACCTGAAAGAGGTCATCCGTGAAAATACGGAGCCTACGAAGGTATGCGCAGTGCACGTGTAGACAGTAGAAGGAAATACCAGAGAGAGACTCCGGAAAAGGACGTGGCTGTGGACGTGCGCGCAACCAGCGTAGAGAGAAAGGGACGTGTATTGCTTACTGGTTAAGCGTATAGAGTTAAATCTGTGGGTCCCACCGGTGATGTATGTATCTTATCCACACCGTCCATCCATTTTAAAAGCTCATTTTAGGGTACTAGGCCAAAATCGAAGCACATTTAAAGCTAAAGTAGACCACAGCATAGGAAAAAGTGGGGATAATGACATCCACCATTGAAACCTTCCTAGGGCCCACAATGATGCTTATTTGTCATCCAACCTGTTCATATATGGTCACAAAGACATGGATGAAGGGAAATACAAATATCGGCTTGATAAAAATCTTCCATCATCCCCCAAGAGGTTTTCAACTGTGGCCGCTTTATTCCCACAATTTCCTATGGTGTGGGCTACTTGAGCTTTGGATATGTTTTGATTTTGAGATCATTGCATTAAAATTAGCTGAAAAAACAGATGCACTGTGTGGATTACACACATACATCACGATTTCCTGCGGAGTTTACTCAGAGTCACTCGGTAGCCGACGGGCCTTTGAGAGAAAGAAGGGTTTAGTGACGTGGATTGAGTACTCGATATTCAACGGCCACCAAGAGTCACTCGGTAGCCAATGAGCCTTTGAGAGAAAGAAGGGTTTAGTGACGTTGTTTGAGTACTCATATTCAACGCCCACCAATGAAAACTTATCTGAAGCTGCTGAAGTTTTGGGTGAAGATGATATTTTTGCATCCCCAGGTGCATGTGACTTTATAAACATGGCCCTAATAAGGTTTCAATGATAGGTGTCGTTATCACAGTTACTTCCTTTGGGGGTGGTCCACTTTAGCCCTGGATCTACTTTATTTTTGGACTTATACTCTAAAATGATATGGAAAAATGGATGGACAGTGTGGATAAAACCTATACATCATGGTGGGTCCCTCAGTTGCCCCTGCCTGCATATAGCTCACAACACATTTTGGTTTAAGTAGTAAGCGACAGATGTGTAGATCTGGGCATCGAGTCATGTTGGACGAAGTTAGGGTTGACCCGGCTCAATTCGGATTTGAAATAAACTTGACTCGGGTCTGGCCTGGACTAATCCCGACCGAGTCTGACCCGGTCACAAATACGGAGCCGAGTTGAGTCGGCACCAAGTTGAGATGGGTGCAGCGGGTATCGACGGATTGAAATCACAACTTAAAACCTAGGTGCACTTGCCAGAGTTGTAACCTCTTCATCAACTACACAACATCTCATTTGAAATGTCAAATCTGAGTTATACATATGTGTGTGTATGAGTCGAGCTAGTACTGAGTTGGATTTTGAGTCGAGCCGAGTCAAGTTATTGGGTGACCCACACTCAACTCGGTTTGAGTTCGGATTGGATGAAGTCTACTTAGTCTGGATTGACTAACCAACTTAGTTCAGATCGAGTTAAGTCTGAACTAGTCGAATGAGTCAAGTCGTACTTTGCTAGCCCTACTCATGCCCATGGCCTTATTATTAATTTTTAAAATTATTTTAATCATGTTGTACATTTTTATATGTCAGGTGGGGATGTTATAGATTTATGATAGTGGGCTTCATACAGCTAACTAATATTAACTCTTCCATGTGAGGTAGATGCAAATAAATGAAGCACAATGCTATCTCTTTCATGTGGGCTCCACCCTAGATGCATAAGGTGAATGTACGGGTTGCTTTCAAGAAATTGAGAGTATAAAAATGCTCTTTAATTGAAAGGAGCGTAGTTTTTAATGGCCTATTTTCCGTAGCAATTATAGAACAAGCTTATTCTAGCTACAAGTGTGGGGCTCAACACAATGATGCGTGACATCCACTCCATCCATCATATGGGCCAATTAAGTTTCCGAACGGATTTCAAAAATTAGGCCAATCCAAAACTTAGTTGGACAACAACACATAAAACCATGCCTAAAATCCACTTAAACCATGTGGTGTGGCCCACTTGGGTGTGGAATGGTCTGATTTTTGTCCATTCATCTTGTTGGGGTGCTTATGATGACTGGAACATATGCATTTACAAATGAAAACAGTGAAGTATTATAATATTTGCTTATCTACTCTAAGAACTATGGACCTTGTGGTGTTCCAGTGTAGCACTGGAACACCCGAGCGCACGAGCTCGGGCTCGGGCTTGGCACGGGCACGGGCATGGGTGTGTGAGGCAGTGTGGCTGTAGAGGCGTTAGTTACGCACTTTGCACTTCGTACGTCCGCATCGTACCTAAGGCGAATGACTGGCTGAAGGGAAGACTAGAGGACTGAATGAGAGTCCTCCAGTATATATATAGAGTTGAAAAAACAGCTGTTGCAACAAATCTGTAATAGTTGTGCCATTAGTGCAGGGTCCAACAGTAATTGCTGCATGGATACCCCAACAGTTAGAAAACGGCTAACTGCTGTCTCACAACAGTCAGCATCCAGCAGCTTAATGGCCTATGCACAATAGTCAGAAAACGACCATAAAATGACTAGTTTTCTCTAACAGCTAGAAAACGGTCATGAAATTTATTTCCCTGGACTATAACCTCTCAGTTACCATAACCTATAAAAGGATGACCTGGATGGGTTTCCAAACCATCTCTCAACTCACTCCCAGCAATCCCATACGAACTAAGACAGCCCTCTACTCCTCTCCTATACTCCAGCAAGACAGCAAGAGTTGAACCTTTGCTTAAAGAACAGACCAACGGTATGGTCTAAAATGGTTCAACTAAACCAGTGACTAAGGCATAAGACGCCACGTGTACTATTGGCTGTGTATAAAGCATAAGACGCAGCCAGAGTTTCATAAAACTTCATAAGAAATGGAGCCGTACATTTATTTCGTAAATGTGGTACACCTGGTTATTAGGCCAGGATATCCATCTAGTGACCTACGATGGATGGATTGGATCCAATTGCTACGTGGCATTCTGGCACATGTGGTGGCCTACCTGATGAGTGGGATAGACTCTGTTTTTTCTTTTGGCAAGAACACTTTCAAAGTCACGGCAGCCGTTGACAATGCTGGGATCCGTGTTGGCTGTACACGAGCTTACACACTTGTTAATTTAGCAAACATCTGAACGAGGAAGGGATCAACGGTCAAAATAAGGGGGCCACGAAGGCATGTGCAATGCACGTGCGGTGAGTACATCAGGGAAAAAACAAAAGAAAGACACAAGAAAGGACGTGGCGACAACGAGCGGGCCACCGACTCACAGAGAAAGAAGGGTTGAAGATGCCGATTGGGTACTTACACTAGTCTGTACGAGGTCAGCACATGCAGGGGATTTAAGGGCCCACCATGATGTATGGGTTTTATCCACACTGGGCATCCATTTTGCAAAATTGATTTAGGATATAATCCAAAAAAGAAGGTAGATTTAAGTATCAAGTGGACCACACAGTAGGGATTGAATTTCCACCATTAAAAACTTCTTCAGAGCCGTAGAAATTTTGGATCAAGCAGATATTTATGTTTTTCCTTCATCCATGTCTATGTGACCTTATGAACAGGTTGGATGACAAATAAACATCACGGTGAATGTCATTATCACTGTTTCTTCCTATTATGTGGTCCACTATGGCTTTGGATCTGCCTAATTTTTGAATGCATGTCTTAAAATAATAAGGAAAAATTATATGAACGGTGTGGATAAAACCCATGCATCACGGTTGGCTCCTCAGTGCTCCTGCCTGTGCCGAGCTCATGACAAAGCAAGGGTAGTATACAATCCACGTGGAGGGTCCGTTTGGAGGTGAGCTACTCGTGCTCGCCTTTTCATATACGACCCACGACCTACTTTCATAATATATGTCCGGTGTGAATGTTACAGATTTATCACAGTGGGCCTTCCATGGCAATTATAGAACAAGCTTATTCTGTAACTACAAGTGTGGGTTGAATATGCATGAAATCCACTCCTTCCATCATGTGGCCTGCTTATATTTCCCACAGGATTCCAAAAATCAGGCCGATCCAAAACTCAGTTGGTCAACAACACTTAAACTATGGCTAAATCCATTTAAACCATGGGTTTGGAATGGCCTGATGTTTGTCCATTAATTCTGGTGGGCCAACATACTCTAGATTGGTTTTATTGGTGGCGTGCCCATCCCTACTCTTTCATGTGTCATCATACACCTATGTTTTGTGTTGGCCTGCGCTAGTACTGGATGAACTTGAAGGGGCACACTGCATGGATGGAGTGGATGTGGGGCCTATATCATGTTGGGCCCCACACAAATAGCTGCAGAATAAGCTTATTCTCCAGTAGTTGTAAGGTACGAGCCTCATTTTAGGGATGGGCCTGAAAATGGCACCAGTCCAAATAGGGGCTCTGTGGGGTCCACTGTTATTTATGGCTTTTATCTACGCCGTTAATCCATTTTTACAAATAATTTTAATATATGATTTAAAACAAATGAGTCAATTCCAATGCCCAAGTGAACCATATCACAATAATCAACAGTGATAATGACACCTGCCATTGAAACCTATAGAAGGTCCACCATGATACTTATTTGTCATCAAACTTGGTTATAAGATGTCACTACATAGACTTGGATATGAAGGGAAAACACAATTTTAGCTTGATCTGAAACTTCTGCGTCCGAGAAGATTTTAATGGTGGGCGTTCAATCCTCATTTTGTGGCCCACTTGAGCTTTTAATCTGTATCATTTTTTATTTTATTTTTTCTAATTATAGACTAAAATTATTTAGATAAATTGATGAATGACATAGATTACATCATGGTGGGTCTCATATAGCCCCTAGGTAGACCTATTCCGTCCATGCGGGGGCAGGACTTGATTTACAATCCTATTCCTAGGAAAAAAAAAAAAAGAAAAGAGGTAGATGATTGAGCATTAAAAGCTTTTGGGTCAAGTTGCAATCTGTTTTGTTTTTATTTTATTTTATTTTTATTTTTATTTTTCCAGGTCATGTGATGTGGCCTAATCAATAGGGTGGATGGCAAATAAGTATTATAGTATCCCCTTGGAAGTTTTTAATGGTGGGTGTTCAATTACCACCGTTTCTTTTGGTGTGGTCCACTTGAGATTTTGATTATTCATGTTTGTGGTCATGCCTTAAAATGAGGTGGAAAAAATGGATGGGCAGCCTGGATATACAGTACATATAGCTCCATAGTTTGGTTTGAATTTAGTCCTAAGATGCATGTGTAGTGTTGGGTGTGCTAGAGCCTAATATGACTCGATTTAAGCCGAACACCTTTAATCCTAAGTGACGAGATATGTTAAGAGACCGAGAATCCAATGGTTTGGCCATCTAATTCAACCACATGTAATTGAAATCAAATGTTTATGAGAAGAGGGTTTGCCTTTCTAATGGGTTCTTTTAACCTTTTAGTTGAAAGAACTTATTCCGCTATGATAATAGTAATCAATTAATAGCAAAATATTTCAAGAGTAATAAAAAACAAAAGAAATTGCATCTGTAAATATTATTAAAGATAAACACTTACAAATTAAAAAGAAATCCTCAATAATTTAACGACCGTGGCATGGACAACAAGGTCATGAAGCTACGATCTTCCTTAGTTGAGTGATTAGGACGTAGATGAAGAAATTACACTAAATGTCAGTCCAGCATATCAACATGGATGGGCACGATTACACTACAACTTAGTTAAAGTTGGCCCAATGTAACAACATAGAAGGATTGAATTGATTACAACTAAAGCAAAGTCAGTCCAACATAATAATGTAGATGGAATGAATTACACTACGCTTAAGGTAAAGTCGGTCTAACTTAGTAGTGTGAATGGATTGGATTATACTAATACTAAACTAAAATAAGCATCATTGCGTAATATAGTTGTGTTGTTTTGGGTTGACAATTTCTCATTTCTTTCGTTCTTCTTCCTATTTATAAATTTTCGGGGTGAATGTTAGGAAAAGATCTTCGTAACCACTTTTCATTTTAGTTCATATGTAAATAACTGGCTAAGCTC
>JAJHSJ010002087.1:0-33411 GCA_021015155.1 Magnolia officinalis | reverse complement strand
CCCCGTTCTGGTCCGTGATATCTTTTTGCCCGCTGACTTGTTTGTGTTGCCGATGACAGACTTCGACGTTATCTTGGGCATGAATCGGCTTGCCGAGTATCACGTCATCTTGGACTGTTCCGCGAGGACAGTCACGTTTTGCATACTAGGCTTGCCATAGTTTCGGTTCGTCGCCGAGCCTAGAGGAGAGCCGTTGTCATGTTTGATGTCTTGCGCCATTGAGGAGTCTGTTGCCGCTTGTATCGAGCAGTTGCCAATTGTCTGTGATTTCCTCGACATGTTCCAAGAGATTCTAGGATTGTCGCTGCGCCGTCATGTTGAGTTCCAGATTGATCTTATGCCTGGTACCGCGCCTATCTCGAAGGCCCCATACCGTATGACACCGATGGAGTTGCGTGAGCTGCAGCGTCAGTTAGACGAGTTGCGTGAGTTAGGATTTATTCGTCCGAGCAGTTCACCTTGGGGAGCGCCGGTACTCTTCTTCAGGAAGAAGGATGGCTCGTTGAGGCTCTGTGTCGACTACCGCGAGCTCATCCGGGTCACGATTAAGAACAAGTACCCACTCCCGAGGATAGACGATTTATTTGATCAGCTGCAAGGTGCACAGTTCTTTTCGAAGATTGACCTGCGTTCCGATTATCATCAGATTCGTGTCCGAGAGGAGGACATCCCGAAGACGGCTTTCAGGACGCGTTACGGTCATTTTGAGTTTCAGATCATGTCTTTTGGACTGATCAATGCACCCGCGGTCTTCATGCAGTTGATGAATGAGGTCTTCTGTCCATATCTCGATCAGTTTGTTGTGGTCTTCATCGACGACATTCTGATATATTCGAGGACCCGTGAAGATCATATGCAGCATCTAGAGATCGCATTGCAGACCCTTCGTGCCCATCAGCTGTATACGAAGCTGGAGAAGTGCGAGTTCTAGCAGAAGGAGGTGAAGTTCCTCGGTCACGTGGTGACGAGGGAGGGTGTCGCAGTGGACCTCGAAGGTTGAGGCAGTGCGCCAGTGGAACCAGCCCACGACTGCGTCTGAGATCCGCAGTTCCTTGGTTTAGCGGGATACTATCGACGTTTCATAGAGGGCTTCTCTCGTATTGCGGCCCCGATGACCAGGTTGACTCGGAAGGGCGCAGATTTTGTTTAGACTGACGCATGTGAGCAGGCATTCGTGGAGCTGAAGGACCGTCTGACGTCCGCTCCTGTTCTCACTCTTCCCTCTGGGAGTGATGGATTTGTTGTATTTACCGATGCCTCACGTATTGGTTTAGGTGTTGTCCTGATGCAGCACAGCAGGCCTGTAGCCTTCGTGTCTCGTCAGCTCAAGGTCCATGAGCCGAACTACCCCACGCATGATCTGGAGCTGGTAGCAGTCGTCTTCGCACTGAAGGTGTGGAGACACTATCTCTATGGGGTCAGGTTCGAGCTCTTCTCTGACCACAAGAGCTTGAAGTATCTATTCTCTCAATCCGAGCTGACAGAAACGTTGGATGGAACTTTTGAAAGGCTATGATTTTGACCTCCAATACCACCCAGGTAAGGCAAACGTGGTGGCGGATGCCCTCAGCCATCAGCCGCGAGGCCTGTGGCACACATGATGATTCAGGAGTGGAGGATGCTCGAGGATATAGAAGAGTACGACTTTGATTTTGGTCTGCAGTCTTCTATCGTTCAACTATCGAGCCTGTCGATTCAACCCTTCTTGTCGCAAGGGTGATCGAGGCTCAGCAGACAGATGAGTCGTTATAGGATTACCGAGCAGAGGCAGCATCTAAGAGTCAGACAGATTGGCAGATTGGTTCTGATGGTGGACTTCACTTCAGAGGCCGATTATGTGTCCCGGATATTCTAGAGTTGCGCAGAGATCTTATGACCGAGGCACATCGATCGCGGTTTTCTATCCACCCTGGCTCGACGAAGATGTATCGTGATATGAGGAGACAGTATTTCTGGGCAGGGATGAAGCGCCAGATTGCCAGTTTTGTGGCCGAGTGTGACACATGCCAGCGTGTCAAGGCCGATCATCAGAGACCCCCTGGTCTATTGCAGCCGTTGAGCGTCCCGATGTAGAAGTGGGAGCACGTATCTATAGATTTTATTATGGGTTTGCCGAAGACTCAGCGCGGTCATGACACCATATGGGTTGTCGTTGATCGTTTGACGAAGTCGGCACATTTTCTTGCGATTCGTGCGACTTGGCCTTTGGACCGGCTTGCGAAGTTATTCATCGAGGAGATTGTGAGATTGCACGGCGTTCCAGTCTCGATTGTTTCTGACCAAGACCTGAGGTTCACATCTCAATTCTGGAGGAGCTTTCAGAGAGCGATGGGGTCTGTTTTGCAACTCAGCACCGCATTTCATCCGCAGACCGATGGCCAGACCGAGAGGGTCAACCAGATCCTTGAGGATATGCTTCGGGCCTGCGTGATTGACTTCAGGGGTAGTTGGGATGAGCATCTGTGATTGGCTGAGTTCGCGTACAACAACAGCTATCAGGCGACCATTGGCATGACTCCTTTTGAGGCATTGTATGGCAGGCCATGTAGATCTCCGAGTTGTTGGACCGAGGTTGGAGAGCAACGTCTCTTAGGTCCCGAGCTTGTGCAGGAGACATCAGAGGCTATTGATATCATCAGGCAGAGGATGCGCACAGCTCAGAGCCGGCAGAAGAGTTTTGCTGATCGCCGACGTCGTCTCTTGGAGTTTGATGTAGGGGACCATGTGTATCTCAAGGTCTCGCCCATGAAGGGCGTAGTTCGATTTGGAGCGAAAGGCAAGCTTGCCCCGAGATTCATAGGACATTTCGAGATCACTAAGCGCATTGGCGCTGTGGCCTATCGGCTTGCCTTACCACCACAGTTGTTTGGCATCCACAACGTTTTCCACATCTCTATGTTGAGGAAGTGTGGGTAGACGTAGTTCCTGTTATTGATTGGCAGCCGTTGGAGGTTCGTGAGGACGCTTTTTACATTGAGCAGCCAGTTCCTATCTTTGATCGAAAGGAACAGGTCCTCCGGACCAAGGTCATTCCCTTGGTGAAAGTTCAGTGGGGTCACCATTCTATTAATGAGGCATCTTGGGAGCGTGAGGCCGAGATTCGATAGCGCTATCCTCATCTCTTTCATAATTGATCATATACTGTATCTTGTATGTTGTCTTCGATTTTATATGACGATGTCTTGTTTCCTCTTCTATTATGAGTTATGACTAGTTGCGATGATTGTGCAAATTTTGAGGACGAAATTTTTATTTGGAGGGGAGAGTTGTAAGACCCGTACCCTAGTCCGTACCGTTCCGCAGGCTTCCGCAATCCTACTAGTCGAATTCCGGCAACTCTCGACTCGTGTCCGACGTTGCACATGATCTTAAGCTGAGTCCTGCCTACCAAAGGCGGCTCAATCCGAAACTCGTACCTTGGCGACAGCGCCGTCACCGCGGTTCCAACGCCGCGACTCGCGCACCGACCTGATACCCAGGCTAGAAGATGTCGGCTTGCGTTCGATTCGAAGAAAATACCGCACGTTGCAGACTTCGAGGGAATCTCTACAAGATGTCCCATCAATCAATCCCATCAATCAAGTTCACATCACACATCAAGTCAAGTACAACAACCCATATCTATCCTTACACTTTTCTTACACAAACTACCCAAAGTCAACTCTTACATCCCTTCACCCATCACTTTCTTACAAGCCATCACTCAACCCATCACTCCATCCATCACCCATCCCTTCCATCCATATCTCCCATCACTTCTCTCTCTCTCCCTCATTTTTCTCAAATCTCTCCAAGCAACAAAATTTCATACGTCTAAGCCCTTCCCCAAAGCCAAGTGTGGCCCACTTTCCCCTACTCTCACATCTCCCATCTCAACCGTTGGATCATCATTAACCACCATTGAAAGTGGAGGCTAGGAGCTAAGAAGGCTAAGGGACCAAGGAGGAGTGCAAGAAGTGAGTGATCATCCTTCATTTCAATTCTTAAGGGCCCACTCGTTGTGGGACCCACTTGATGTATGTGTTGTAACTATGGACGGCCCATAGTGGCGGGGACCCTCCCCTCTATCTCACCGGTTTTCTCTTTCTCTCTATCTCTCTCTTTCTTTGGTGTGATGTGGCCACTATGTGCAAGAGAATCTTAACCGTCCGATCGTGAGGCCCACCTTGCAATGGGTCAATTGGACGGTCAAGATGAAGGAAAACACAAATACCTTGTTGATCCAAAGGGGTGGGCCACGTTCATGTGGAACCCACCTTGATGTGTGGGCCACGAACACGTGGGACTCACACTGATGTCTGCGTTTATCCACGCCATCCAGCGTCCCTGGACGCTGGACGAGCAAGGATGGCTAACAAGGAGTGCGTGTACTGCATGGGTGTGTACTTGCATGCTAACCAAAAAAGAAAAAGAAAAATTACTTTATGGAGTGGACTGCTCATGCAGGCCCCACCTTGATGTTTGTGCATGATCCAGGCCGTCCATCCCAACCCTTGCATCATTGTATGCGTTGAGCCAAAAAATGTGGCTGATCCAATCATTTGGTGGGCCGTGGCATTAAGAATACTAGTGTTTTCGTTAAAACTTGGGAAAAAGGATTGCTGGGGTCCACTAGGAGCTTGGACCCGCCTGAAACTTGATATGGACCCTTAATTTTGTGGAGCTCATGCATTGGACGGGTTGGATCTTGCTGATGCGGGCCCCACGAAACACTAAAAAAAAAAAAGGTGGCAACGCTACTGCTGCTACAGACGCAGGCAGCGCCTGCGCTGGCTGTTGACGGGCGGACCGGCTGGGGGCCTCACGACCCCAATTGTGGGCCCCACCATGGTGCGTTTCGACCATCAGCACCGTGCATTTGATGGTTCCCCTTTAAATTATGGGGTATCCCAAAAATCAGCCGTATACGGATCTCAGGTGGGCCATACCATCTTAAACCATGTGAAGACATGCCTAAAACATATAAAACCACTTGGTGGGTCCTACCCGAAGTTCGGATAAGGCTGAAACTTGGTCTGGACCGTCAGTTTGGGGGGACACACATAATGTGTGGGCTGGATTTGTGAGCCACCTTCTAGTGGGCCCCAGGTCAGTGTGACCTTATGAACGGTTGAATGACAAATAAACGTTGCAGTGGGCCCTGGTCCCGCAACCTTATGAATAGGTTGGATTTTAAATAAACATTCTAGTGGGCCTAAGGCCCACGTGACCTTATGAATGGATTGGATTGCAAATAAATATCACGGTGGGGCCTACCCTGGTCCACGTAACCTTATAAACAGGTTGAATGACAAATAAACATTACGGTGGGTCCTCCCTCCCTGGTCTGCATGACCTTATGAATAGGATGGTTGGCAAAAAAACGTTACAGTGGGCACCTTGGTCCATGTGACCATATCTATAGGTTGGCTGGAAAATAGACATTTTTGGTGGGCCCCCTATTCATGTGACCTTACCAACAGATTGGATAGGAAAATAAACATTACGGCGGGCCTCACATGAGGCCCACTTGGGTGCATATGGGCCCATGTATTTAGGCCCATCTTGGCATGTATATAGGCCCAATGTTGAGGCTCACTTTTGTAAATATGGGCCCATCTTGAGGTATTTTTAGGCCCATTATTGAGGCCCACTTTGTTATATATATGGGCCCATGTATGTAGGCCATCTTGATGTATTTGTGACCCATTGTTGAGGCCCACTTTGAGATGTATAGGGCTTATGTGATTAGGCCCATTTGGTACATATAAAACTTATGTGATTGGGCTCATTTTAATGCATTCTAAGGCTCATGGGTGATGGCCCATTGCAATGTACCTAAGGCCCATTGGTGAGGCTTATTGAGGTGGCCCACTTGATGAATATAAGGCCATGAGATACGGCCCATTTGATGCATTTGAGGCCCAGTGGGATGTACCTAAGGCACACTGCAATGTGTGATTCCACCATGAATTATTAAATGGTATTTAAGGCGAGCCGGGCCTTGGGGACAATGTTGGTTTGACGTCCACATTGGAGGTGACGACGGTTAAATGTCCGCATTGTCACTCTTCCTAAGGCCCACTGATAGGCCCATACTAGTACTCTGCAGTCCGTTTAGGCCCATCTTCACTTTGAGCAACGCCCATTATCATACCATAAGTATAGTGCTGCCCCATGATTCATGATCATACGCATCATATGCATGCTTGAGATGAGGGGTGACTGATCATAGCATATGCCTTCGGGCAGACTGTTACGGGCTCCCTGATAGGCGGAGTTGCCCTACATGAGTGCATACTTCACGCAGGATGATTTTATGACTGGTAGTGTGATACATGCACTTGCATTTGTGTGATTGTGATATGCTCTAGCGACATCAGGGCCATAGCCTCCACAGACACACCGTGGGTGGCTGGATTGGATACCGGAAATGTTTGGTTCTAGCATATGGGCGTCATAGATGTCCCTGGGTGAAAATCCCTAAACCCGATGGTACCAGAGGATGACTCCAACGTCGAGATCGAGTGGATACACGAGCGCGCGAGGGCCGTATACCAGTAGGTTGTGTCTCCCACTGTATCGTGGTCGGTTGGAAAGGGGTGTGACCTTACCCGCCTGAGTGAGGGTGCAATTTCTAGGTTGAGTTTGACCAGCTTGAGGAATCGGTCCACTATCGACGAGCCGGGCCCGATATTGGCAGGCGGATAGTGAGGTCTCTTCCGCTCTCCCAGTTGTGCGTTCAGATAGGGACGACAAGTTGGTGTACAGTGTACTAGACCCCGGTGATTATCCAGACTGAGAACTGTATTGACATGAGGATTTGGATGAGGACTGGCATGCTTGAGCTGCATCTTGTATCACATGGTCTTGGTATGGCCGATTGCATTCATATCTTGTTTTATATAGCCTTGGTACGGCTGATTGCATTTACGTACTCATCAGCACTATTCTGCATTACTCTGACCTTGCATTCTGAGCACGCTCATATTGCGCACACACTTACACCACCCTCTAAGATTTTCATAAGCTTATGCACGATTGATGCGTGCAGGTGACGCCAGGTCGCAGCCATAGCTTCGCCGCAGTTGGAGCGTGCAGTCGAACTTTTGGAGTTTTGATATTACCACTATCTTGTATTTCCCTTTATATGCACTGTACTCAGTTTTTTATCATAGTGGATTTTGTAATGGTGTTCTTGTGGTTATTGTTCGTAAGTTATGCTTGGTTATGCTCATTACGAATCGAATCATATTTGAAATCCTCCTTGTAGCATCCTAGGATCGGAACTTGGTATATGGGTGCCGGGAGCCGAGAATGGGGTACTACGGAGGCTGTCGGCACCGGATTCGGTGATCGGGAATTTTGTGAGCCCGGTTTCCGAGTTCGGGGCGTGACATTAGCAGGTTCATGAACAATCCCGGGAAGGAACATTGGGAAGTTGTGAAGTGGATCCTTAGATATTTGGTAGGTACTAAGGATGTAGGGTTGTGCTATGGCGGATCGAAAATCAAGCTACAAGGCTACGTGGATTTAGATTTGGCAGGAGATATTGACAGCAGGAGAAGCACTACAGGTATGTCTTTACTCTGGGTAGTGCTGCAATCAGTTGGGTCTCTCAGTTACAGAAGATAGTATCTATCAGTACGACAGAAGCAGAATATGTTGCGGCTAGAGAAGCATGCAAGGAGATGGTGTGGATGCAAGGTTTCATGGTAGAGTTGGGTAAGAAGCAAGCAGACTGCAAACCGTACAGTGACAATCAGAGTGCAATACACTTGGCCAAGAATTCAGCCTTTCATTCAAGGACCAAGCATATTGCCATTAGATATCACTTCATACGTTCGTTACTGGAAGATGGATCGATTGCTCTGGAGAAGATTCATACAAGTGAGAATCCTGCGGATATGTTGACCTAGGCGGTCACACGAGAGAAGCTGAAGCTCTGTTCAGCTTTGATTGGTCTTCAGGCTTGAAGATAGGGAGGTAGTGCACTCCAGATGAAGAAGACAAAGGTTTATGGCGATGTGTCTCCAAGTGGGAGATTGTTGAGAAGTGGAGTCACATGCGCGGATTTCATGTCGCAAGTCCTTTCGCAACTGGGATGCAGAAAGGGGTTTCGCGGATTTCGTGTCGCAAGTCCTTTTGCAACTGGGATGCGAAAAGAGAAGTTGCCAAAACTATAAATTGGGGTCTCTAGGGCTATTCTAGGGTTAATGTGAATATTGGGGAGCTATTCTAAGGTGTGGGAAAAGGGTTTTCTCTGTATCTCCAAGGGAGAGGTTAGTATATTGCCTTGTAATCTTCGTTCTTCATAGTGGAAGTTTGCATCCGTGGTTTTTTATCCTAGTTTGGAGTTTTTCCACGTATATCTTGTCTCGTAGTTTGTTTGGATTGCTTTGATCTATTTCTAGTTTATATTTCTTCTTGTTTATCGTTTGTGGGTGAGGCCTGAGATTAGATCTAGGCTCACTGCGTTGTTGGCATGCTGCGCAACACATGTTTCAATATAAAAGGAAGAGGGCACCTCAAATTTTGTTCACTCGAATCTCCACAGTAGATATATGCATGGTGATCGTGATTGCAACTAGTCACTTGATGGGGCCCATTTGGTTTGGTTTTTGTTCCGTAGGTTTGGTGATGGGACACAATTCAAGGTATCACCATAGACAAGTTTGCTTCATCTCATATGCCTTCTCAGGGATGGACCACAGCCCAAAATCTTCAATGATCAAACAATCCTAACAATATAATTGCAGCCTCTCTTCAACGTATATGATTAGAAACATCCAATTACCAAGTACATAAACACTGGTCCACAGAAATAATATTTAAAGAAGTAATCCAAACATCCATCATCAACCTTGCAGGGCCACGTTATCAGGAGATGAAAATATCTTTATAGCTGGATAGCACCACACCACTTGACTCCTGGAATACCTGACATCTTATGACAGCTGCAGCATATTTTTTCACTGATTGGTGTAGTCCATCAGATAGTCGGTCTGGATCACCACCACATGCATTTTGAGTACCAGAACAGAGGCCTTATAGGTTGCAATGTTTCCGAGAGATGCTTGGCATACATCATAAGGTTTTAAAGCCACGTATAAATGGAACAAATGGTCAGTTTTGATACGAGATCACGCCGGGCACAATCAAGATCGTCCGCTGATGCCAATTCAGGTGGGCCCCATATCTCCATTTGATTACTTGTAACAAGCATAACAGTTAAAACTGAAGACTTGGGTAGCTGCTTACATTGTTGCCTTCGATCTCATGAGCATCTACGGCACAAAAAGCTAGAAGTTGATCATTTTAACAGAGTGGTGCCTAAGATGGCACCCTATTGTGAAGAGGACAATACATGGTGTAAGGAAGCTAATCAACGGTTCAATCCAACACGTATGTGTGGCCCATCTGATGAGTGGAATTGCATGATTTGTACATCTGGTTGTTCTTCACCTTTCAAACATATCGACACACAAGGATTCAAAAAAGACAACTATCCACATCTTGCTTTCATAAGCCAATGGCACCCATGGCTGAAGTTGCATTAGTTCATGGATACTTGAATCCTCATGTTCAGGCCAAGGAGGGTTGTTTGGCAGCTTAAATTTTCAGCCTTTTGGATTTGAATTCCAAATCCAGGCCACAATCTTGTGTTTGGCCCTTTGGAATTTGGTGGATTCCTTAGAAAGGCCAACCTTTCAATTCCTCTTTAAAAGTTGGGTTTAGAAAGGACCAATTTCTCTAACGGTCATTTTTCAAATGGCTATCTTGCTCTTTCTATAATTCAAGTTGCCTAACACAACTTACATAATGAAAATCTCCGTAATTTAAAATCTTGGATTTGGATTCTTTATGAATAGAATCTTTATGATTGTTTTTAAAACTTTTTTCTAACAATAATAATTTTGGCAATAAAATAAAAATCAAGAAAATCTTCTTTAAAAACAATAAAGGGAAATAGCTTTTCATTTGGATTTTAGAAATGTCATTTTCCACGAAACACCTTTTCCTCTAATTCTTTTCCACAAATCCAAGCAGGGTCTAAAGGAAGCTGCTACTTAATTTCTTTAAGTACTACAGGGAAGGGTGATGGGTTTTTGGACCCGTCGTCGACCGGTCGTGAGCCTCGCTCGACCGGTTGAAGGCTGGCCTCGACCAGTCGTAGGAGTCGATCCGTGGCACGACTCAAAGTCCAGCGACTGTGGACTATTTTTCTCCGGAGTGCTCGACCAGTCGAAGGAGGTGCTCGACCGGTCGAAGGTGGCTCTCGACCGGTCGTGGACTCGATTCGACCAGTCGAGGTTATGTAGATTCGTTTTGCGATTTTGCGCGGATTTCGTGTCGCAAGTCTTTTCGCAACTGAGATGCGGAAGGGAGTTTCCTAAAACTATAAATAGGAGTTCCTAGGGCTTTCTAGGTATGACAAGAGAGTTTCCTAAAGCTTTACAAGGGATTTGCTAAAGGGTTTAGGGCTATCAAAGATGAGAGAGAGAGAAAGAGAGAGAGGAAGCTTATAGAAGGGAGGTTCTGCTCGTGGAGGTTATCTACTGTGCAATCTATATCTCAGCGCTTTTGTCCTCGTAATCGGTGAGATCTCTCCGTTTTCTTTGTTTCTCTTATTGTTTATCCACTCCTGCGTGAGTGAAGAAGTTTGTAACATTCTACTTCATAGTGGATTGTTGATCTGGATGGGGTCCCGTGGTTTTAACCTCTTTGAGGGTTTTCCACGTAAAAATCTCTTGTGTGGTGTGTGATTGACACATTGATTGTTTTCATTGCTTTATTATCCATAATTCTAGTTTGTTCTGGAGGGCTAGATCCTAAGGTTTTGTTCAAGGCCCCCAACAAAGTAGTATCAAAGCTAAGTTCATTGAACGGGTGGGATCGGTTTTGAATTATGGAAGGTGGCTCATCAAGGATGATCAGCCTCAATGGTTCTAACTGGACCATATGGAAGGCTAAGATGGAGGACTTGCTTTATTGCAAGGACCTATATTCTCCAATTTTAGGCATATCAGCAAAATCCAAGGATATGACTGATGATGATTGGAAGAAGATGGACCGAAAGGCGGTGGGGTTTATTAGACAATGGTTGGATGATTCTGTGTTCCACCATATGTCTACGGAAACCTCAGTCGTTAGCCTATGGCTGAAATTAGAAGGGTTGTATGAGAGGAAGATAGCCGGTAATAAAAATTTTCTGATAAAGCGACTTGTGAATCTCAAATTCAAGGATGGTGGTTCTGTGGCCGAGTACATGAATGAGGTCAGTAATATAGTGAACCAACTCTCCTCTATGAAGATGGTCCTGGATGATGAATTGCAGGCATTACTATTGCTTAGTTCATTACCTGACAGTTGGGAGACATTGGTGGTGTCTCTAAGTAACTCCGCGTCAGACGGAAAGATATCCATGGAACAGGTAACCAATTGTCTCTTCAATGAGGAGACAAGGAGGAAGTCCCAGGGGTCTACTTAGCAAGAGGCCCTTCTGACACATGAACGGGAGAGAGGAAAGAACAGGAAGGGCAGGAAGGCCCGAGATAAATCAAGAAGCAAGTCGAGTAACAGAAAAGATGTTGATTGTTAGAATTGTGGCAAGAAGGGCCACTACAAGCATGAATGTCGTGGTAAGAAGAACGATAAGAAAGGAAAAAGGAAGGAAGATGAATCAAATTCTACTACGGTGGCTTCAGATGGCGACGTTGTAGTTATTCTTTTTGTAGATTATGATGTATGTCTCACGGCTACGAGTCAGGACACCGAATGGGTGATAGACTCGGGAGCTTCTTTTCATTCGACTCCACGCAGGGACTCCTTCACAAGCTACAAGTCAAGTGACTATGGAACTGTGAAGATGAGAACTTCTGGCGTATCAAAAATCGTGGGAGTCGGTGATATTTGTGTGAAGACCAATGTGGGTTGTACATTGGTTCTCAGGGATGTGAGACATATCCCAGACCTTCTCCTCAACTTGATGTCGACGGGAAGGTTGGATGATGATGGCTATGAAAGCTGGTTTGCTGGTGGGCGATGGAAGCTCATCAAGGGTTCGTTGATCGTAGCTAGAGGAAAGAAGTGTTGCACCCTTTACAAGGCAAGTGTCAGTATGTGCAAGGGTGGGTTGAACGCAGCGGAAGATTTAGCTATTGACATGTGGCATAGGCGTCTAGGCCACATGAGTGAAAAAGGGCTTCAGGTACTAGCAAAGAAGCGGCTCCTTCCAGACGTGACAGGTACACCTCTTAAAACATATCTTGATTGTTTATCAGGGAAACAATATAGAGTTTCAATCGTTAAAACTGCTTCTCATGTTAATAAAGTGCATGCATTAAATTTGGTTTATTCTAATGTTTGTGGTCCTATGAGGACAAAAACCTTGGGTGGGGCATTGTATTTTGTTACTTTTATAGATGATGCATCTAAGAGGGTTTGGGTTTATACTTTGAAATCCAAGGATGAGGTCTTTGGTGTGTTTAAATTATTTCATGCTATGGTCGAGTGAGAGACAGGTAGACCATTGAAGTGCATCCACACTGACAATGGTGGTGAATACATTGGCGACTTTCATGAGTACTGCAATTCCCTGGGTATACGGCATGAACAGACGGTTCCCAAGACCCCCCAGCATAATGGTGTAGCTAAGTAAATGAATCGCATCATTGTTGAGAGAATCAGATGCATGTTATCCCATGAGAAATTGCCCAAGACGTTCTGGGGAGAAGCAATGCACATGACGGTGTATTTGATAAACAGGTCTCCATCAGCCCCGTTGAATGGAGAAGTACCTGAGAAGGTATGGACTGGACAGGATCCATCGTACAGTCATCTCAGGGTGTTTGGATGCAGGGCATCCGTTCACGTACCAAAGGACGAGAGGTCTAAGCTCGATATGAAGATCAGGCAGTGTGTGTTCTTAGGGTACGGTGATAAAAAGTTCGGTTACATATTGTGGGATCCGACTGAGAGGAAGCTCGTCAGGAGTAGAGATGTGATTTTCTTTGAAGATCAGTGTATAGAAAACATTGGTAAGCCAGAGAAGAACCAGCCTAGTTCAGGTGAGCTAGAGGACATGGATCCGGTTATTCCTCCCGTGGTGCCTGATGACGGGGGAGTACAGTAAGGTGCAGAGGACGAGGGAGTTTCTTCAGAAGATGGACCAGGGGAGTAGCCCCCACTTGACCCACCTGTTGAGCCACAGGTGAGGAGGTCATCTAGGGACAGACAGCCGTCCAAGAGGTACTCACCACATGAGTACATTATGCTGATTGATGGGGGAGAGCCAGAAGATTATTCTGAGGCCCTAGCCGATGAGCATAAGGGGGAGTGGTTGAAAGCTATGCAAGAGGAGATGGAATCCTTGTATAAGAACCACACCTATGATATGGTGAAACTGCCTAAGGGTGAGAAAGCTCTGAGCAACAAGTGGGTGTTCAGAAAGAAGATTGAACAGAAGAATTCACAGACGAGGTTCAAGGCTAGACTTGTGGTGAAAGGGTTTGGTCAGAGGAAAGGCATAGACTTCGAGGAGATATTCTCACAAGTGGTGAAGATGACATCCATACGGGTGTTGCTTGGGTTGGCGGCCAGCATGGATCTGGAGATAGAGCAGTTAGATGTTAAAACTGCCTTTCTCCATGGTGACCTGGAAGAAGAGATTTACATGCACCAACCAGAGGGGTTCGAAGTCAAGGGCAAAGAGCATATGGTGTGTAGGCTGAGGAAGAGCTTGTATGGGCTGAAACAAGCTCCACGGCAATGGTACAAGAAGTTTGACTCGTTTATGTTGAAACATGGGTATGACAGAATGGAGTCGGACTACTGTGTGTTCACGCGCAAGTTCTCAGATGGTGATTTCTTAGTTCTGCTCTTATACGTTGATGACATGCTCATCATGGGAAAAGACATCAAGAAGATCGACAGGCTGAAACAGGAGTTGGGCAAGTCGTTTGTGATGAAAGACTTGGGCCCGGCTAGACAGATCCTAGGAATGGAGATAACCCGTGACAGAAGCAGCAGGAAGCTTTGGCTGTCACAAGAGCGGTATATTGAGAAAGTCCTAGAGCGGTTTAATATGAATGCAGCGAAGCCGGTCAGTACTCCACTAGATGGTCACTTCAGATTGAGCGACAGCAGTGTCCCAAGACGAAGGCAGAGGTGGAAGAGATGCAGAAGATACCCTACGCGTCAGCAGTATGAAGTTTGATGTATGCTATGGTGTGTACACGCCTAGACATAGCATATGCGGTTGGTGTTGTCAGCCGGTATCTTGCCAATCCTGGCAAAGTGCATTGGACAGCGGTGAAGTGGATACTGCAGTATCTAAGAGGCTCATCTAGGTTGAGCCTATGCTATGGTGACGGTAAACCTGTGTTAGAAGGTTACACAAATGCAGATATGGCAGGTGACATAGACTCCAGGAAGTCTACATCGGGGTTCATGTTCATGTTTGCATGGGGAGTGGTCTCTTGGCAGAGCAAGCTACAGAAAGTCGTAGCATTGTCGAGAACAGAGGCTGAGTACATTGCAGTCACAGAGGCATGTAAAGAGATGTTTTGGATGAAGAGGTTCTTACAGGAATTTAGCCTGAAACAGGAGGAGCACGTGATCTATTTCGATAGTCAGAGTGCTATACACTTGAGCAAGAATCCAAGTCAGCATTCCAAGTCAAAGCACATAAAGATTCAGTATCACTGGATCAGTGATACTTTGGAACAGAAGGTGTTACAGCTTGAGAAGGTCCACACGGCTGATAATGGGTCAGACATGATAACCAAGGCTTTGCTCAAGGGCAAGTTTGAGGTTTGTAGAAACCCGGCTGGCTTGAAGAAGGTGGATCCCTCCTGGGTCAAAAGGGGGGAGATTTGATGGGTTTTTGGACCCGTCGTTGACCGGTCGTGAGCCTCGCTCGACTGGTCGAAGGCTGGCCTCGACCAGTCATAGGAGTCGAGCCGTGGCACGACTCAAAGTCCAACAACTGTGGACTATTTTTCTCCGGGGTGCTCGACCAGTCGAAGGAGGTGCTCGACCGGTCGAAGGTGGGTCTCGACCGGTCGTAGACTCGGTTCGACCAGTCGAGGTTATGCAGATTCGTTCCGCGATTTTGCGCGGATTTCGTGTCGCAAGTCCTTTCGCAACTAGGATGCGGAAGGGAGTTTCCTAAAACTATAAATAGGAGTTCCTACGGCTTTCTAGGTATGACAAGAGGGTTTCCTAAAGCTTTACAAGGGATTTGCTAAAGGGTTTAGGGCTATCAAAGGTGAGAGAGAGAGAGAGAAAGAGATAGAGGAAGCTTATAGACGGGAGGTTCTACTCGTGAAGGTTATCTACTGTGCAATTTATATCTCAGCGCTTCTATGTCCTCGTAATCGGTGAGATCTCTCCATTTTCTTTGTTTTTCTTATTGTTTATCCACTCCTGCGTGAGTGAGGAAGTTTGTAACGTTCTACTTCATAGTGGATTGTTGATCTGGACGGGATCCTGTGGTTTTTACCTCTTTGAGGGTTTTCCACGTAAAAATCTCTTGTGTGGTGTGTGATTGACGCATTGATTATTTTCATTGCTTTATTATCCATAATTCTGGTTTGTTCTGGAGGGCTAGATCCTAAGGTTTTGTTCAAGGCCCCCAACAAAGGGAACATTGTTTACTTGACTTGTTGTTGTTTACATGAAAGGATGAAAGAAAATAACTTGAAAATCTACATTCATGTCATTTAAATTAAAGGAAGGGAATTTTATAAAAACTACTTGCTTAATATAAAATTTACCTTCAATTACTTGTTTTAAATGGTTTTTACGTATAAGGGAACTTGGCAAGCAAAGAGGGGTGGTTCACAAAGGACCCACCATGATGTTTATGTGAAATGCACTCCCAACTAACAAGTGCATCACCCCATCTTAGGCCCAGGTATCAGAAATCAATCCTATGCATTATTCAAGTTGACTACTCAATTGGAAACGGTGTAAAGGGGGCAACACTCAACCTCCAAAATATTTCCCTTAGTGTGGCCCACTTAAATTATAGATAGACTTAATTTTTGGGCTTCATTCCTAATTTTGGTGTGGCATCTAATAATTAGAGTGGATTTCATATAACCATCATGGTGGGCCCTATGAAAATAAAAATAAAGGGCAGAAATCTCTCTCCCAATTGTTTCCTTTGGTATGTCCCATCTGAATGACATGTCAGCCTGATTTTTAGGCCCCGGGCCTAACATAGAACTCCACATCTAATGGCCGAGTGGATCTCACATATACATTATGGTGTGCCACTTCAAAATCAAAGGTGTGCCTAGTAATTTTTTAATATATCAAAATCTAAGAACAATTGGATGCACATCAATTTTATACGGACTCACAAAATATTGTGTTTATTAAATCCACTCTGATCATTAAATGTGTAATCTCACTTTAGTACTAAGACTAAAAACTCAGGCTTACGAAAGAAAACAGACTTCAATTTTAATTTTTGTATGGCCCACCATGATATTATATAAAAGCCACTCCAACTGTTAGATGCCAAATCAAATTTAGGTATGGTGTCAAACATCCGTCCCATCTATGATTTATGTGAGCCACACTAAGGGAAACAGTTAGGAGGGTGAGTGTTCAACTGTATACTGTTTTTAATCATGCTGTCCACCTTAATCAGATTCACATGGGATGATGTTTGTGCCTTGGGTCTAACTTAGGGTGATGTACCTAGTGGCAGGGATGAATTTGACATAAATATTAGCGGGCCCCACCTGAGCCTGCACCCCTTTGTTCGCCTATTTTCCTTTAACCAAATCTGACTTTTGACGATGATAATTACTTAATGGTGTAGTTTATTAAAAATCTTTTAGAAAAAGGCATGGCAACATGAAATTTCAAGCCCAAGAAAGTATGTGAGATGGCCGAGGTCTTTCATCTTGAAGGAGGATTGCAGAACTTCCTTTAAAGCCGAGATGCCAGTAGCATCGCTACCAGTCAGGAGGAGGTCGTCAACATAGACCAGAACAATGACAATTCTGTGAGCAGTGGTCCGCAAAAAAAAGGATCGGTCATGACCACTTTGAGTAAAGCCAGCACCCGTAACAACATCGTAAAAGCGTTGGAAACATGCCCGAGGTGCCTGTTTGAGGCCGTACAGGGCTTTCTTTAGGCGACATACCTTATCGTCAGGGATTAAAGAGCCAAGAGGATGTTTTAAATATACAGTTTCTTGGAGATCTCCATGAAGAAAGACATTTTTCACATCCATCTGAGCGAGTGGCCATGAGCAAACAGAAGATATAGCCAGAAGAGTACGAACAGTTTTCATTTTGGCCACGGGAGCGAAAGTCTCATCATAATCAATTCCGTATTCATGTTTGTATCCCTAAGCGACGAGTCGAGCTTTGTATCAATCCAATGATCCATCAGACTTGAGCTTGACAGAATAAATTCATTTACTATCAATTAGCTGTTAGTCAATAGGTCGAGTGACAATGTCCCACGTATGATTATCATCCAATGCTGCAAGTTCTTATGCCATAGCCTTCTTCCAATAATCATGAGTGGCTGCCTGAGAGTATGAAGTAGGAATAGAAACAATATCCAGAGTAGCATTCATGGCAGACATAGACATATCAAGCGATCAGGCGCTCGATGTTCACGAGCGGAACAACGTATCGAGGTAGGTTCAGGATCTGCAACAGGTACAGTAGATTCGGGTTGAGTAATAGGTTGTGGATCTGTACGTGGTCGATGTGAGTAAACCTGCAACGGATGAGGGAGAGTACTTGAGGCAAACAGAATTTCTGGAAAGGCGGTTAGACCAGGAGAATTTGGAGTGTGCGGAGGAGGGAGAGATGAATGAAAGGTAATATGTTCAAGAAAAACAACATGTCGTGAAACCCGAACACGACGTGAAAATGGATCATAACATCGAAAACCCTTCTGAGTTTCCCTAAATCCCAAGTACATACAATTGACTGATTTTGGAGATAGTTTGTTACGTTCACGTGAAGCCAGGTGAACATAACAGATACAACCAAAAACACGAAATGTGGAATATGTAGGAGGTAAGCCGGTGAGAATAAAGTAAGGAGATTTACTGTTCAGAACTTTGGTTGGCATCTTGTTAATCAAGTAGACGGAATGTAACATTGCTTTTGCCCAAAAAGAACGAGGAACACTCATAGCTGTCATCAGGGTGTTGGCAGTTTCAACAATATGACGATTTTTTCGTTCAACCACCCTGTTCTGTTGTGGAGTATCAGAACATGTGGTTTGATGAATAATCCCATGCCCTTGAAGAAATGTACGAAAATCGGTTGGTAGATATTCCCCTCCTGAGTCAGAGCGGAGAGTTTGAACTGAAACCCGAAATTGAATCTCCACCATAGAGTGAAATAACTTGAATTTTTCAAAAACCTGTGACTTCGATTGCAGAAAGTAAATCCAAGTGTAACGTATGAAATCATTAATGAATATAACATAGTATCGTAACCCAGACAGAGACATAATTGGTGAAGGACCCCAGTCATCCGTATGCACAAGTTCAAAAATAGAAGATGATTTTGTAGTACTTAGAGAAAATAGAATACACTTAACTTTTGAAAGACAACAGGAAAAACAAGAATAATCCAAATTAATTTTATTAAGAGAAATATTCCCTAACATGCCAGACGAAATTAACTGAAGTAACCGATCGGAATGTGGATGACCCAGGCGAAAGTGCCACAGTTTCCACAATTTATTTGCCGAACAAATATCTGATGAAGATGGAGAAAAAAACAATGAGCCGGAGTGACAGATGGATCAAAATCCAACACGTACAAATGACCATGCCGTCTACCCCTCCCAAGTACCTTCCTCGTTACCAGATCCTGCACAAAACAACAGTTGGGAAGAAATATGACTAAGTAGTTATTGGATGTGAGTTGACCAACTGAAATTAAATTGGAGGAGAGGTTAGGGACATGAAACATATTATGAAGGGTGAACTAATGATGAGCAGAAGGAGAGAAAGTCAATGATCCAACGGACTGAATAGGTAGTCTAGTGCCATCTGCAGTAGAAATAGCCTGATTGACAGTGTAGGGTCGAATGTCACGAATATGGGATACAGCACCAGTCATATGATTAGAAGCACCCGAATCGAAGAACCATGGAGAAGAAGGGGATATACCTGACATTCCGGCCGCAGAGAGGGCCTGAACAATTTGCTAGAGCATTGCAGGAGTTAAAGGTGATGAAAGACCTTCTACAGAAGATGCAGAATCACTAACAAATGGCTCAGAAGAAATAGTGATAGTAGTAGCAGAAAGAGCACGACCACGACCACGACCACCACGTCCATAGCCGGAAGAAGATGCATAAGCACGTGTACGGTAGTCCTGAATACCATGACCAGTTCGTCGATAATAAGCGCACCATTCTTTGCATTGAGCGACAACATGACCCACCTTGTTGCAGTTGCGACAAGTCGAAGGAGAGGAGCCACGTGTTGGTGTAGTGGTGGACACAGCAAGCACCATATCAAATGATCCCGGAGTTGAGGAAGGAAGAGAGAGAACTTTCAGTCGTTGTTCCTCAGCCAATAGATCATTAATAACCGAATTCAATGAAGGAGTAGGGCTACGATTCAAGAGAACAGCCCGACAATGCTCAAATTCTGGACGCAGCTTCATAAGAAATTGGCGAACTTGCGCACTCTCGCGCATAGTTTGGAAAATCCTAAAGTCATGAGAAAATATTGGATCCATCAAGGCCATCTCAGTCCAAATTGTGACAATTTTAGAGTAAAATGATTGAATACTTTCATCACCCTGAGTAAGGTTAACGAGATTCTGTTCCAGACAATATGACCGCGCCGCATTACTTTGTTGATAAATTGTCTGAAAATGCTCCCACATTGCCTTAGCCGTGCGATGAGGTGTGAGGCCAACAGCAATGGACCGATCGACCAAATCGAGAATCCAGGTAATAATTCGTCGATTGTTCATTTCCCAATCAGCCATTTTATCAACATCTGTGGAAGTGAGAATAGTAACAGATCCATCAATTAGTCCCCACAAACCACGACCCTTGAGGAAGTTCTGAAAATGAATGGCCCATAGTGAATAGTTGGTACCATCAAAACTATACCGTGGGGCCTCTGTACGTGATGAGTTCTTGCCCATTGATCAGAATTAATGTAAAGCACACAAAGAGTTGCAGTAGAAGAATGTTTTAGATGTACCATACCGTAAGAGATACCCAAGGGGCAACAGTATTTGGATCTGGCGGAACAGGAGCTCTGGACCTGGAAAATGTAGATCTGGATCTGGCGGAATAGCAACAGCAATAGTGGATATGGATCTGGATAATCGAGATCTGGCGTTGGATCGAGATAATCGAGATCTGGCGACGCAACAGCAATAGCAACAGATCTGGATGGGAGCAACAGCAACAGCACCAGATTTGGATGGGAGCAACAGCAACAGGGGTTGCTGGAACTCGAACAGATCGAGCAATAGAGGTGACCGGGCGACGCTGGACGAGCAGAGGGGCGGTTGGACGAGCAGGGAGTGGTCGGATCTGCAACAGGGGGCGGTTGACAAGCAACAGGGGGCGGTCGGACGAGTAGAGGGGCGGTCAGACGAGTAGAGGGGCGGTCGGACGAGCAGGGAGTGGTCGGATCTGCAACAGGGGGCGGTCGGACGAGTAGAGAGGCGTGGGATGAGCAACAGGGGTGGCCGGACGACACAGCAGGGAGTGGCCAGACGAGCAAGGAGTGGTCGGATCTACAACAGGGGGCGCTGGACGAGCAGGGAGTGGTTAGATCTGCAACAGGGGTGGCCGGACGACGCAGCAGGGGTGGTCAGACGACGCAAGGGTGGTCAGACGAGCAGGGATGGTGGCCGGACGCAGCAGGGATGGTCGGATCCAACAGGTGGTGCCGGATTTGGATCAATGAAGCTCTGATACCATGAAAACCGAGAGGAGCTGAAAGCTTTTGTGTATTTGAGACAACCCAAAGGGGTTGAATATATAGAGATTACAGCATCTATAAAAGGAAAGTAATAAAATCAGAATCAACTACCTATGGAAACCAACTATACAAGGTATGCTAGCTATACAACGTATATTTCAGTCTGTCTAACAGATTTTGTATCAAGTAGTTAGTAATTTATAAAATTCCTTTAGTAATCCAGACAATCACCAACCCTACGATGCCTACCTCAGTTGTGAGATGAAAATATTTTGCAAGCTGTATAGCACCACATGACTGCTGGAATTTCCAACATGGCATGATGACTGCTGCTCTTTTTTACTGACCTGTGCGGTCCCCTAGATGGATGGACAGGATCAACACATGCATGTCAAGTACTGGTACAGGGACCTCACAAGGTACAACATTTCGGATAGGTGCATGGTATAAATCCTAACGTTTTAAACACACGTGTATAAATGCAACATAGTGTCAGAATGCGTTTTTGGTTTTTTGGTTCTTAATAAAATAGAGTACGGTAACATCTGGGGGAAATGTGAGTAACCACCCTAAAGTTAAAAAAAAATAATAATAATAATAATAAATAAATAAATAAAATAAAATAAAAAAGGGCACTTTTGTCATTTTTTAATGGATACTTTTGGCACATAAATCGCAGAAATAGCTCCAATATTGGCCATGTGATCTTTCAAAACCAATCAAATCCATTTCACTAAATTGAAATGGAAAGGAGTTCATGATGTCCACATGTAATATGACATGGAATAGGACTACTTTTTATCATCCAGGTTGTGTTTGGACATATGATGAATTGGATTTTGAACATCCATTTAATTGCAGTGGAATTGGACATACAGTTCAATATATATGCTAAGAAACACAATCATGGTTTGATTATTTCCACTTTATTAGGCCAGTCTTTGTAATCAACTCTATGGTGCATAGCTAAGATTGATTGTGAAATTAGAAGGAAAAGATTGATTGCGAAATTAGAAGCATAGCTAAGATGCAATGACGAACCAATGGAATTCCAAGTCTTAGGAGTCTTCAAAAACCATATTAGCTCCTATATGAATCTTATATTTGAGGCCAAAGAGGGGAACTTGTGAAGGATGTCAAAGAAGAAGTTTTGTGCTTTTCCAATTTTCTTTTACTTGTGTGTGATTTTGGTAGGGTTTTCAATTTTGAATGATGCATTTGTTTGTTGTCATCATCGTTGTTGTTATTCTATGGATTCGTTGTTGGATTTCTAAGATCTCATTTGGATGCATTATGGAATTAAATTGCATTATTTTTAGTTATAAATAAAGTGGAAATGATCAGATTGTAGTTGCCTTATTACTCGTGTCAAAGGGAATTACAATTTCAGTACTTTAAGCTGGGCATTGTAGCAATGTAACTACAGTTTGAGGGCAACATGGTCTCTCTTTTTCTCTCTTTTTTATTTTATTTTATTTTTATTAGTTAAAAAGTATGGTGTTGTGAAGTGAAAATGGTGATAGGAAAGTGTAATTGTGTCAGGTTGGTGGATAACAGTGGAGTACAGGGGAGACATAACACTAGTGACAGTGAGAGGAGCAGGAAAAAATAAAAATAAAGCTAGGATGTTCTATTACTATCTAATATTTGCACAAGACCTTTTTCATTCTTAAACATTATTCTCTTTCTTGAATTATCAGTCCATCTGTTTTTACTAGGCTGCAGTTAATTGGTTTTCTATGTTAGGTTACTTCCTACTTTTGAATCTATTCCTAGATGAAGATCATATATTCTCTTAGTGCACTTGAATTCCAAGTTTTATACATAGGCCAACTCCTATAAATTTCAGCTTTTGGGTTTTGGCTACAGGTTTCTAAATTGTCTTATGTGATGCTTTTATGTTAGTTTGTATGATTTCGGTCTTTCTTTTTCTTTTTTTTCAAAATGCAGCACGTTGTCGTGTTGTTCCGTAGAATGCATAATTTTCTTTCTTTTCGCTTGCTTTCATGCCAAATACCATATCAATGGAAAAAGAATAGTAAAATATGATGGATTTGATGCAAAGGCGACACCTATTTTACTATTCATTTTTTATCCTCACCACTTCGTAAAATGTCTACCATGTTTTTCTGCTAGGCTCAAGATGGGGCTGATGTTTCAGGTGTCTTGACAGTAATGACTCTAGGGATGTAAGTTAAAACTGGTCTTGTGTAATTTCCAACATTTACTGGATGTACACAATGTCGCGATTGTACACAATGTCGCGATAATACACTTTATGGACAGGCTTTATGCAGCAGTCGCTAAAACATCTTTCAAGGGTGACCTATGGCTAGAACTTCATATCTTTTCATCTTGTACTTGAAATATGATTCTTTTTTTTCATTTTCTTTTTCAATATTAATTGTTGTAGGCCTTAAACACAGGTTGTTACTCTTATGCAGATTTCAAAAGATGGCTCAAATTGAGCAGGCTAGAGATTATGAGATCTACTATTTTTTCCTTCCACTTCTCATTCACTTGTTATTGGGAAGAATAGAGGGAGGGAGAAAATTCATATAAGGTAATGGTGTTAGATTTTAAATTCAAATTTCTCCCCCGAGCTGAATCTAGTACTTGGTTTATGGTTTTTTAGCATTTGTTGGTTTGGTTATTCAATCGGGTTTCTCCATATTTATCGGTTTCTTGCCAATCTATGATTTGGGTGCATCTGTTTCTTTCTTATCCGAATTGGGTTTTATTTGTTTGATCTTTGGATGAATTGAAATGTGACTCTTAGATCTACTTCTACATTTTTTTTTTCACTTCACGTTTCATTGTTGCTAGAAAGAATTGAGGGAGGGGAGCAAATCTATGTAGAAGGTGATGTTGGTAGATCTGAAGTTCAAATTTCCTTCTTCATGCATCATAGCAAGAAAGAAACGTCTTGTAATACAGTCTCTATATTCAATCTCCAAACCTTGGTTTCTAAAACCAATCTTTGGATTCCTGATTACATTACCAAGATAGGATTTGTGGTCATTTTTAATTGTACTGCAACGTTCTTTAGGTTTAAATTTTTTTATTTTTTTTTAAATGCAGGTTCCAATAAAATAAAATAAAATAAAATTTACTAGCTTTTGCACATTGCTTTTACCGGCCCTTCCTAAATAAGGAAGGGTTCAAAACTGTTCCTAAATAAGAAAAATACCATTCCCAAAGATGGAAGGATTCAGAGTTGTGCTGAAATTGAAAATTTACGACAGTTTTCAACCGTCCCTAATTTTTGCGACGCTCGATTTTAGGAACAATTGAAAACTATTCCGAAATTGAAAACCCTAATTTTTTGCAACACCCTATATAACAATGGTTGAAAAATGTTCCTATATGGTTTAGGAACGGTTGAAATATGAATTTTGGTGTAGTGACAGGTCAAAATTCCGCCTAAAATTCCAGATTGCTTGATGGCTGATTTTTGTCAGTTTAAACAAGTCGAAATACTATTTGACAAGTCAAAATATTGTTCCAGATTGCTTGTTGGATGATTTCTGCTAGTTTAGATAAGTCGACAGGTCTTGTCAACATGTTGAAATCCAGTTCGACAGGTCGATAGATTGGGTCGACAGGTTGAAAATCACAAATTTTCTAGTGTTAAATCTTTGGATACTTTTTGGTTATTTCGACCTATTGACTAGATAGGATGATGATAGGTTGACGGGCAGAAGAAATTTGCACTTTTTTCTGAAATTGTTTCCTTATTTGATTAGGACTCTTCTTTTACAATTTTAGAATATGTTTAGAGTACTTATTTAAACATGTTAAACTCTTCATATATATATATATATATATATATATATATATATATATATATATATGTAAATTATCTATCTATCTATCAATTAAAATTTCTTAAAAATTCTATTTCTTATCATGGATTCAGGATTCTCTTGTGGATTCAAGGTATTTATCGATCGAGGAAGACGATGATCGATCTCATCACGTCCTCCCCTACGTCAATTACTTATTTTTTAAGCTTTTCTACTTTTCATAAGTTTCTGAAGAGACATCACTAGAGACGAAAGAGATGAGAAGCTGATAAATGTGTTGTTTACCAAACATACATATATGCTTAATAAGTAGAAACTAAGATAAGCCACTTGAGGCATAAGTAGCTTATGTTAAGTTACCTACAACCCAAACGTCCCCTAATGGGGGCATCTGGTTTGGTTTTTGTGCCATGGGTTTGGTGATGAGACAAATTAAGGTACCACCAGTGACATGCATGCTTCATCTCATGTGCCTGCTATAGATGGGCCACAGCCCAAAGCCTCAAAATCAAACAATCCTAACAATCTGATATGCAGCCCCTCTTCAATATAAATGGGCAATCATATTCCTTTTCTATCTCCACGCTAACACCCACAACAAACTAGAGATTTTCAAAGGGAAAGGAGAAGGATCACATACAAGTAAGATCAGTAAAATCACCTACAAGATCATCCTCTATTATTGCCTATATATGTTCCATTTTAAGCAACTGTAATAGATTCTTCACCATATAACTATTTAAAGTGATCCAGACAGTCATTAACCCTACCGGGTCTACGCAATTGGGAGATGGAAGTATCTTTCTAGCTCGATGGCACCACACCTCTTGACTCCCGGAATTTCAGACATCACATGACAACTACGTCACATTTTTTGTTGATCAGTGTGGTCCACAAGTTGGATGGACTGGATCACCTTGCAAGTTACAACATTTCCAATAGATGCATGGCATAAATCATAATGTTAAACACACATGTAAATGAATCAAATGGTCTGTTTGGGTAGGGGAACATCTGGGGCACAATCAGGATCATGCCCTGATAGCAATTCAAGTGAGCCCCATATCTCCATAACAAGAAAGCAGCGTTTTAACCCTTCAATCACAATTATTCAAAGTTTCAGAAAAAAAAAAAAAAATGATCTATGGTTGTGATTAAGCTAGGAAAATGCTACTCCACATACAAATGGGACGTGGAGGGATGGGGCCCACTAAAATTGGGATTGAGGCTTAATCCTTAATCCCGATTTCGGAGGATCCCTAAATTCTTGAAACCTGTTGTTTTGGCAATGGCCCACCAAACATGGTATGCCTGCCCCAACTGTTTGGCATTGGCAAATTCTGAGTAAACAGAGAGATAACCAACCAAACAGTAAATACAATGCAGATGGATTCCTTGAACATATAAGTATTGCACAAAAAACTAACCCTTTTGATTACTTGTAAGAAGCATAAATACTAGAGACTTGGGTAGCTTCTTCATATGCATTCTGAAATATATTAGACCTCTGCTTTTTCCTCTACTCGAACAAACATTCATGCATGCAACAAAAAAGGATAGTGCTAAAAATGGCCCCTTGGCATAGATTTTAAGAGGTCTATTGGTCCATTTTCGATTTGGAGCCCACCCTCTTGCTTGATTAGGCCGCGTGGCTCATGAGTGGACTAACTGATCCGTCAATTTCATGAACCCTGTGGTTGATGGGAAATTGTATAAATATCAGGGCCATTGGATGATCCTATGTGTCCAAGTAATGGTCTTCAAACGAATGGATAATGATAAAAATTGGCCTGAAGTCGACATTCAACAGAAAATATCGGGTAGCTAGGATTCTCCCATCTGCGTGTTTTTTATTTTTTATTTTTTTGGGTGAGCTTGTGGGTGGTTTTGATTATCTTATAATGCAACCAAATGGGCTCCATCCATGAATGGGCTAAGCAACAGGCGGAAGGCCATCAGTTGCAGCAAAGATAATCTCTACTTTAATTTGCATCTGCATTTCAGCATGGAGAGAAATGCTTCTGCCATCTTTTCTTGGTATTGTAGAAATGCCCAACAAATGAAAATGGTGATAACGTAGAATGGAAAACAATGAAACTGTGGCCTATATTCTATTTTCCATCAAGTGGGAGAAAAATGAGTCACCAGAGAAAGACAAAAAAAAGTGCATGGAAAGCATCAAGAAGCTGCCAATGCTATTGCTTTCATAACCTTGAAATCAAGATATTGGAATTGGACTTCTCAATCGATTCATAACCATTTTGATAGCAAAATCAATATATATTCGAAGTCCCTATGATGCTTTTGCAGGAGTACATCTTGGATCTGTCGATTATGCCATGGTTGGAGTCCTAATCATGGCGACCTGGTCGAATTGGGAGAAACAGTAGGTATTATTGTGGGTCAATCAATCAATGTCGCAGACCAGCTTCCTTGACAATGCAGGATACTTTTAGACTGCTCGTATTCGAACAGAAAAGGAAGCTCTCCCTCAATGGTATTCATTTTAACACTATTACAGACATAGACTTAGGTAGCTGCTTAATAGGCATTTTAAAAGAAAGACAACCTCTGCTTCTTCCTCTACTCAAACAAACATTCACTGTTAATGATCATGTATTAGATATGAATATCTCTACACATCTACCAAACACGGCCTTAGTTGTTTATTAACTAGCCTTTGCTGCTACTGGGATTAGCATCAGCTCTTCAAGATACAGATTGATGGCCCCTGCCACCTCTTCAACTGCACTTGTATGGATGTATTGTTTACATTATTTCCAATGAAAAGATGTGAGAGCATTGGAGTGACACACATCACATTTTGTAAGCCATGTGCTTTCTCCAATAAAAGGTGCACCAATTCCACTTCATATTTCACTCATTGTGAAGTTCTCAATTTATAGTTTGATGTCCCAAAAAATAATAGAAATGCAGTTGACAGGATGTAGAAAATCAAATTTTGACTACTCATGATGGGTTCATATCCAATTGGAATAATAGAATTTCCAAATAAGATTAGCTCCTAAGTAGGTGATCTATGTCTGATGGTTCAGATACCTGTTTTCCTGTCCTGAATATCAAAATATCAAACAGCTAAGACTTTTCATTGGATCTAGTATATATAATGGTTCAATTCTAATAGATGGGATCTGTTGGACATTACTACGGATTCTTAGGGCTAGTTTGGTTACCTTTGAATTTCAATTCTGATAGGCTAATGATGGATTTGACTCCTCAACATTGAAGAGAAGCAACCGAAATCTACTCAATCAGATCCTTAAAAAAATAAGGATTCTTTTTCCTGATTTTTGCAGTATTTAGACACTTTTTTCTCGTTCTAGATTTTCTCCAAAAATAAGGGATTTGATTCACGAAAATTAAAGATGAATAGTTGAAATTCAGTCTCAAACTTTAACCCCAAATATATATATATATATATATATATATATATATATATATATATATATATATATATATATATATATATATATATATATTTCTGATTTTCACAATATTTAAGCAATTTTTCCCTTGTCAATTTTCCCCCAAAATGAGGAATTTGATTCACAAAAATTCAAAAGTGGTTGAAATCCACTTCCTAACCAAATCACCTAAAATTTTCAAAATAAATAAATAATTTTTCTAGTTTTCAAGTGTTTTTTTTTTTTTTCCCTATTTATGCACACTCTCCATTGTACATGCAATAATATCATTGATAGAGGCAATATATAGGAGAAATTACAAAGTGCTTGCAGTAATATTTTGGCAATATTATTGCCCGGCCATACAATAGTGGAATTTCATCGAAAAAAAAAAAAAGAAAGAAAGAAAGAGACAACCAGGGCTTTTGGCCTGCGGTACCGATGATATCGCTGATTTGGAACAGTGGTTATCAATACTTGTGTTAGAGAACTTGATTTGGGATGGTATAAATCTGACATGGAGGGCATGGCCCCGCCAAATTTGGGATTGAGGCGTGATCTAGGATCCCTTAAATTCTTGAAACCTGTAATCTGGCATTTGCCCCCAAACTTTTTATTCTTATCAGAGTAGTTTGGCATAGGCACATTTCGAAGTACAAGTACGAAGAGAAGGTTAAACAGAGAGATGATTTTTATTATTTATTTATTTATTTATTTTAAATAAAAAAAACACGCACACACACCCCACACACTCACGCTGGTGGAATTTCACCACCTATAAATTACTTAACATAAATATAGCACATAAAACCCATATCATTACTTGTAACAAACATAACAGTTAGACTACATATCCATTTTACATGCTTTCTTAAATAAATACAACCTCTCCTTCTAGTAGACATTCATTTATTCATTTCTAACTTAACAAAAGGATACAGCTGCAAAAAGCAAGTGACCATAGCTTCCTGAAACATATTACGGAAGCCTAGCAGCTGATGAACTCACAGGCCAGGAAAAACATCCATGCTCGATCCTATGGTTGACATGGAACTGTATAAATATCACATCAATTAGACAATCCTGTCCTTCCAAGTAACAGCCTTCAAGCAAAAGGGTGGTGACAAAAATGGGCCAATAGTCCACATTAAACAGAGAAAATCAGGCATCTAAGATTCTCATATCCGCATAATGTTTGTACAATCACCCTCCACCAGTTTATTCCAAATTTCACTTTCTTTGACAAGCAACCACTCTCTTTCCTCTGCTTTAATGCACATCATGCTTCTGAGCATCTTTGCCGCCAAAAGGACACCCTCGCAAGAGTGACCATGATTAAAGCAACTTTTTCACTACGGGTAGATACTATGATCTTACTACCCCTATCACCTCCTTTGAGAAACCGTTTCAACCAATCTCAGTTCTCGGGATTTTCATTCCATACATCATCCAACACAAGTAAAAACTTTTTCCCACTCAGCTTCTATCGGAGGTGACATTGTAGTAAATCCAAATTTTCAAGATCCCAATTACTATTGGTAATAGACTCTAAAATTACTTTTTGTTAGCCTCTTTGCATTGAAATCATCCGATACACAAACCCACATTCTTAGCTCGAAATGATATGCTGCTGTCTCGTCATTGTAAGCCAATTGAGCAAGTTTGGTCTTCCCAAGGCCCCTCGTACCGACTATGGGGATGACCATAACATCCTCTCAGCTATCCTCACTGATCAGTAATTCCATTATATATGTGCAATTTTTATTTTTCTTTTACTTAAAAGGAATCTGCTGGTGATTTTCTCAAGTTGCGACTTTACTTGATGACCTTTACAAAATCTCATTCAATGTGCATCTTTTTCTCAGAAGAAGCTGATGATGATTTTCTTTAAGTACGACCTGACAAGGCATGATGTTGGATTGACCTACGTGAAGGATAAATATCAAAATACCCTGAAAATCTTCCTGTTCAGGTACATAAACAATGGTCCACTTACAATAATTTAAAAAGTGACCAAGACAGCCATCAACCCTGTGGGGCCCACTGCAGTTGGTAGATGAAAATATACTGCTAGCTAGATTGCACCACTCCTCTGACTCCCAGAGTTTCTGACATGATGTGATGACTGCTGCACATTTTTTTATGATCGGTACCATCCACCATATGGATGGACTGGATCACAATGCGTGTGTCAAGTAACATAACAAGGACCTTCAAAGTCCAACATTTCAGATAGATGCATGGCATAAATCCTCAAAAGGTTTTAAACCCACACGGATAAATGGAACAAATGGTCTGTTTGGGATCATTCGAGCACAATCAGATCATGCCCTGATGGAAATTCAGGTGGGCCCCATATCTCCATGTCACATTCCTCACAAGAAAGCAGTGTGTTTTAACCCCTTAATCTGCAAAATTGGCCATGGTTCGATGACCGAGAGCCATCTATCTGATGAGCCCAGCCATGCATACATGGTCCATGCCACAACATTAAAGTAATGAAAAAGTGCCATCATTACAATTAATCCACGGTCAAATGCAAATGTTTTCAAGAGATAGGTAAAAGAACTTATACTCATTGTGCTTTTCCATTACATTGCTGTGGTAATCCTCAAACCAAACTGATTGTCAGAACGTTCACCCCTTGAAATCAACAAACTAACACAAAAGTCATACAAAACTGATGATCACAAGGGGTCGTCTGACAGCTTGAATATTCAGTCTTTTCGAATTTGGAATCCAATTCCAAACCAAAATAGTGTTTGACACCCAGGAATTTGGGTGATTCGAAATCTGAGGTAAAGCTCACGTTTCAAATCCTCTCTGAAAGCTAGCTTACAAAATCGATGGATTGCACACGCATGCGCCGCGCACACAAATATAATGCTTATTTAAGGAAAGCAACAGCATCTCCTCTCAACACCTTCCCCTGCATCCAAAGACAGTTTCTAGATTCCATATATTGAAAATCCAAACTGCCAAACACAACTGACAGAATGAAAATCTCAGGCATACAAAATCTTTGATTCGGATACTTAAAACTCCAAACTCAACCTTCCAAACGCCCCTGATACTTCTTTTACTGCAAGACAGATGGTTAGGATCTTACCATCATTTTAAAATTTTATTTGATGGTCGAGTTTAACAGTCCCTCTCTCCAATCCCTTGTATTCAAAACAGGACATTCAAAGTCCCTTAAAAATTCGTCAGTAATGGGCCACACTCAAAAGAGATATTGGGTATTGAAGGTCTCTACTTAAATGCCTATGGGATTTTGACTTGCATTTGTAACAATAACTTCTCTATAAACACTGATACAACAACAAAAACATCCGTGTTGGATTTTGCTATGAGACTTTTGTCAGTCAGGACAATAGCTACGAGCACATTTTTCTCTTTTGACCCTTTGACGTCATCGTTGTAGTGTTCTTTGAAGTGCGGGAAGGATCCTTCTTCACAGGTTGTTCCTTGCTTTCCACATCATTGCTTCTGCATTGTATATCTCGGGTCTGTCAGTGGACTTCCTCTTCTTGCAGCAATTTCCCACTAGTTTTGAGTTTTGAAAATTGATCTCGGAGCTCACGGAATTTCGCTTTCTTGGAATTCAAGACCCCAACAAACTAGAAACCAAGAGGGAAAAAAAAAAAGGAAAGACAAAACACGAACATTGGCAGGGTTAGCCACTCAAAATTTCAAGGATGCATTTGGATGCACGGTTTAATCGAATTACTATTTACTAGTCTATTGAAGTGGAGATAATCAATCACATAGAAATTCCCTTCTTCACATACATATTGAGGATCTGTCTCCAAAGTCCAAATTTTAAGAGAAATTCTTTATTATGTATACTAGGAAACATTTAAACTGAATGTTTGCATTTCAATTTGATTGTGCATCCAAAGGCAGCTTAAAAGATCAATGTGAATAAAAGCAACAGTGACTATAAAGACAATGATTACAAAACAAAGATAAATCTGATAAAGAATAAAGGGGCAATGCCCAACTTCACAGCTCTCACTGCCCAAACAAGGTGGGCAGGAATTCAACATGTATACTAAAATGCTATCTTTCATATTCTGAAATGGGATTTTCAAAATCCATTTCAAGTGTGTCAGGATACTTATTTGTACTGATAGAGGTGTCCACTAACTGTCGGTGCACACGATCTTCTCCTCAAGAACAAATCACATGAAAGAACAAAAATTAAAAAAATAATAATAATAATAGTAATAAAATTGAAATGGAATTTTACATCTAGTTATCTGCCATCCACACTACACGCAAGATTGTTTGCCACCATATTGCTACTTCTGCAGTATAGGTAGTTCAAGGTTTGCAAGCGCTACTAATGAATGACAAGCAGATGCTGCACCACACATGAACAGAAAAAGTGGACAGCTTAAAGGGACACTTGAAGCTCCTTCTAAGCTGCCCATCATTTTCACTGACAGCCCTGATTTTTGGATAAGGCAATCTACACTATTGGGCCCACCTGATACACGGTTTGTTTGTTCTCTATACATGCCAGTATATGTTCTTTGGAGGGGGTGAAAGTGGGGCTTGCAAGCCTCTAAGGAGTTCATCAAATAATAAAATAGAGGTAGCAATAGCCACAGCAAGGATTAATATATCCTTTTACTTATCTTGAATCATGTGCCTAGGTCCCGGCCACAAGCCTTAAAGGCCTTCTGCATTTGACTTTGAGAGTGATAAGTTTGAGGTGTCAATCTCCCTAAGGGTGTGTTTGGATATGAGGAATCCAAAGGAAAAATATGGGGAAAATAAAGGTTGTTTCCATGCAAAACTGTTGAAAAATGAATTCCATATTTAGGGGTCCTATTTTCATAGCCAGTGGAAACTTCATATTTATTAGACAACAATATCGTACTTTCGTATGCCAGAGAATCTTAACAGTGAATGTGTGATAATTACATTGTGGAATCCATGCAAACAACCTAGCTGTCTTTTAAGTGGAATGTAATTTCCATTTCCGCACAGATTCTGTGTATACAAATACACCCGTCAGGAGATAGCCGATTCAACAAAACCAAATCTGATATTTTGTCTTCTAAATTACCGAAAAGGCAGGCTTGAAACCACCGCTTTCGCAAAAAACCCTTTCGAGTAAGTGCATTCAAAAGGGCCCTAAGAAATCTTGCTGCCTTTATTGATGTTGGGGAATGTGTGGGCCAGCACATGGTGCAACACTGTGAGCACATAACTTATCCTTTTTTCTAAACATTATTAGTTT
>JAJHSJ010000659.1:0-42126 GCA_021015155.1 Magnolia officinalis | reverse complement strand
AATCAGCGGGGCAAACATGAAATCAGCGGGCCAATCAGTGAGACCAACAGTCATGTATGTTTGTTTGTTGTCAAACTAGACATAAGATCATACTGACATGGATCAATAGAATAAACAATTATAAGCTTGGATCCAAAACTTCTGTGGCCTAGATGAAATGATCAACATTAGAAGTTCAATTCTAAATTTAATTTGGTGTGGTTCCATTTGAACATTAGATACGTTATAGGAATTGGCTAAGCCATGAAATTATTTGTTAAGTCTGCCCCGCTGATTGCCTAGTTTGCCCGCTCATTTTCATGTTTTTTCCCCGCTGACTTTCTAGCTTGGTTCGCTAATTTTCTAGTTTGCCCTGCTAACTTTCTAGTATTGCCCCGTTGATATTCTAGTTTGCATCGCTGAATTTGTAGCATGCCCCGTCTGATTTTATAGACAATGTTTTATCTTGTTAATTTATGTTGAATGTTTTTAAATCCATCTCTGTAGGCAATGAAAATTCTGTCGTCATCTCCAAGCCAATATGTAGGTGTACACTGACTTGGTGGTTTGACAAGGTGAAGGATGGAGTGGAGAAGCACGATAGTCGCCTAAATCTGTTCAGGCAATCCCCTTTCGTGTTTTTATTGCATGTTACATCCTTTAGCTTTGTAGGGGCTATATTTCAACTACTTTTAGAAAGATACAAAGGTGATTTAGTATTTAAGATCAAGGGGAGGCGATTGCAGTTTCTGAGATGGACTTCGCTCTCATTACCAGTCTTAAGACTGGAGATCTTACTGTACCCAAGAATCGTTGCACTACGAGTATACTAAGAGACAAATACTTCAAAGAACATCCAGTGTTAAAGAAGCACCTAATGGCGTGTTTGAGAGATTAGTTGACACCAATAAGCATGAGGCGTTGTGAAGGTTGCCCTACTTCTAGTTGTGGAGTGCTTTCTTAGGGAACCGATCCGAAAACTATGTGCAACATGGATTATATTCACTGGGTGGAATCGTTAGATGATTTCTATGTGTATTCTTGGGGTAGTTTGGGATACATTACAATGTTGTAAGGAATCGAAATTGCCGTTGCCGCATCAAGTTCCCCTCGGTACACTGTATGTGGTTGCATCCTTCCTCTACAAGTAAAAACATCTTTTATTTTCTATATGTTTTCCCTCTATAGTCATCTTTGAATTTTTAACCTGGTGCAATTTCATTCTAACAGGTATGGGCAGTAGAGATTATTACGGCCCTACAAGAGTGTGTTGTTTGTATGTTCCCCATGAAATTCCACGCTTTTTCAATATCGAGGCTGGAAGTGTTGGAAGTACAAAGAATACATGCTATTTTCCAGAGTAAAGCTGTAAGTTTTATATTGTCCAGCATTTACTTTGCTTAACTTGACAACCTTATTAATTTTTTATTTAACATTACTCCTTGTTCTTTTGTAGACATCGATAGTAATGAAATTAGAACCAACGCTACGAGAATGGGAAACGGATGCTATTCGCTCAGTGCGTGACAGTTTCCAGGTGAGATGTTATGAAAAATGAACTATATTTTTTCTACATGTGTAAAGTTATCCTTACTCTTACATATCCATCTATACATTTTGTAGGTCACTGAAACCCAAGAAGATGATGAGGAGGGTAATGAGATTGATCATGATGAGGATGACGAGTCAGATGATAACGATGAGAAAGGCATTGAGGGAGAGGGACCGAGGGAGGGTTTACCAATGAGGGGTGTTATGAAGAATGTTATTTTTATGAAGGAATTTCGGATTGAGAGGGAGAAGTTGAAGAGGGAGAGAGGAATTGAAGAAGGAGAGGGACGAATTGAGAAAAGAGAGGGAAGTGATGAGACGGAAAGAAGCAATGATTGATGAGAAGGAAAATATGTTACTGAAAGAGAAAGAGCAATTCAGGATGGAGAAGGAATTATTTTTTGAGGACAGAGAAAAGTTAGCTAATGAGAGGGAGGAGTTTAATAAGGAGAAGAAAGGTAGAAGTACACAGAGGGGATGTTTTGTAATGGAGGAGGAGGGTGAGGAGTTGAGGAAGAGAGGGGAAGTAAATGATGGCCCACATACAGAACCTAAACATGAGGTTTTGGATGGGCTGTCATATAGTAATGTCAAAGGTAATGTATTGAATGCATCAACTTCTCATCCCGTTTATGAAAGGAGAAACAAAAGGATACCGAAACTGTCATATTATAAGATGTCTCCGTACTTGTCCCTGTCTGCATTCGATACAACCCGTGGGCTGTTTCTTGAACCCGAGCAAGTAACAGCTTTTGCAACTTCTCCGATACCATTTTCCCTACAAATGGATCCTTTCAGGATACTATCCGCACAAGAGGTGAAAGAGGCAGAGGACTGGTATGAAGCAAACAAGGCTAAGGCAATGGGGAAATGGTTTAGTACGATATGGTTGAAAGATGCATGGGTTGATAGTGAGGTAAGTATTACTAATTTATTCTCTATATGCATTGACTGACATATAATATGTGTTATATGAATCTATGACTAACATTCTACTATCCTATTGATTAGGCTATCGACACATACATCGATTTCCTTGAGAAAAGGCATAACGACCGTTCAATAGCATGTCCTCAGGATTGCAAGTTTTGTCCTACGTATTTTACGGTAACTGTTTATTGCATTAATCTGTAATCTGTTAGAAAATTTCATTTTCTTACATGTATTGAACTTTCATCATGTTTGTAACAATAAAGCCTTGAGGGGTGTTTGCTTGTTTTGATTGCATACCGGGCCTCCAAATTGGCGTCTGAACGTGCCGAGCTATTAGGTCAGATGAGTACGGCTTATGCAATTGCCAAGTACCGAGATCAACCATACGTCAAGGCAATGTGGTGTTATGAACGGGTAATGCACTTGTCATAGAGCATCATCTCTTACCGTTATGTCTTTTATCATGTTTAACTAATATATTATTTTATGAATCATGAACAGGTCTATGCACCCATTAATCACGAAAATTCACATTGGTTTCTGCTAGTCATCTATCTTAGATCAAGAGAAATTGTTGTTGTGGATAGCTTGTGCACAAATTTATTACCGAAGTACAAGCAAAAGATGAAGAAGATGACTGATGCACTCCCTATTCTCTTCTATGCCACTGGAGACGGCACTGCGCTTGAAGGGAAGAAGTGGACCGTCAGAGTCGATGAATCTGCGCCGAAGCAGAACAATGGTTATGACTGTGGTATATTCGTAATGAAATACATCGACATTTTGTGTAGCGGTCTCACGTTGGCGGGAATAGACATGCAAAAATTGACCGCCAATTGGAGGAAGTCAATAGCTTATGATTGTCTGTCTCTAGTTTGTAGATGATATTTGTGTGGGGCATGGGCTAAATTTGGAAAGATGTTGTATATATTGTATTATCTACATCGTTGAATATACATTGTAAGTTATGATGTATAGCATACTTTGTAAGTTGGAAATTTATAGCATACTTTGTAAGTTTGGTGGATAGCATTAGAAAATTTTTCGTGTATTCGTCGAATTGTAAGTTATGATGTATAGCATACTTTGTAATTTTTGGTGGATGATGAAATGAACTTTATACTTTGTCCCACTATATTTTCTGTTTGCCTCACTATGCTCGTCGATCAAGTTCAATGCACATGGAACTCAATGCGCGTCAGTGTACCACTCATTTTCATGTATCCCTCGCTGATTTTATAGTTTGCCCCGCTATTTTTCTAGTTTGCCTCGCTGTTTTTCTAGTTTGCCTCGCTGATATTTCAGTTTACCTCGCTGCTTTTCCTAGTTTTCCTCACTGCTTTTCCTAGTTTGCCTCGCTCCTTTTCCTAGTTTGCCCTGCTGATATTCCTAGTTTGCCTCGCTACTTTTCCTAGTTTGCCTCGCTGCTTTTCCTAGTTTACCTCGCTCCTTTCCTAGTTTGCCTCGCTGTTTTCCTAGTTGCCCCGCTGCTTTTCCTAGTTTGCCTCGCTGCTTTTCCTAGTTTGGCCCGCTGATATTCCTAGTTTGCCTCGCTGTTTTTCCATGCTTTTGCCCCGCTGCTTTCCTAGTTTGCCTCGCTGTTTTTCCTACTTTGCCTCGCTGCTTTTAGTAGTTTGCCTCATTGTTTTATCATTCTGAAGACTATCTATTCTATTGTTGAACTTGGGCATATTATCTTCATAACTATTTTCCAGAGGCACTCTTACTCGTATGATCACATCAAATAAACGGCTGGATTCATCAAATTTTTGAATCGCCGCTACGACAGCCTGTCTCATGAGCCTCGACCTCCCCACTCCCTTCCATCCCCGTACCAGTACGGAGAACACTGAAATGCTGTCATCTCTCAAGTAATCCCTATCTGTTGCATCATGCGTCGTGACCAAGCACGATCATCATCGTCCCTAGAGTCTGCAATCGCCTCCGTAGGATCTCTCTCCTGCAAAATCTAAATTACTTATCTTGTTAGGTTTTTTGGGCATGCAATACTAATACTATGGTCATTAACCTAGGGGATGATGGTTCTATCGTTCCGTCGATGGATCTTCCAATTTGGATTGATTTTCTTCCTTAGTTATTATAAGTTAGAGGATGGAAGAAATATTTGTAAAATATAGAAATGTTTTGGCTTGAAAAATAACTTTGTACGTAAATTACATGAATACCCTTTTACTTTTGTACAAAAACTATTCATGTTCTTTTTTTTTTTTGTTATAGAATCAATTCCTCTTCAACTATTGTGGATGATAATAATCTATAACTAGTTGCAGGGGCCCACCACGCATAAAACGCATATAAAATTGACATCTTATAATGAAATATAACATAATCCAATCATTAGGTAGGATACACCATAGGAATCATTGGACAACCACCTAAAAACCTCCAGAATTCATATGTTGGGGAACACTTCTAGATGAGTGGGTGCCACACACACATTAAGGAGGTCCACCTAGTAATAGAGACTTTTTATCTATAAATTGCAGAGTCACTGGGCTTTATATTACACGGTTTAGTAGTTTTGAGTGACTAATTGTGGGTAAAATTTTCCTAGTTTGCCCCGCTATATGTTTTTAAGGGAAATTTCTTAAAAGACAATAAAAATAAAGGAAAAAGAACCCTTTAACACTTTCTTGACGATTTGCGATTGTATAATCATTTTGACAACATTGGTCACATGACTCACATCACTTGCATTTGACCGTAATGATGATTTTGCTGCATTGTTTGTTTCACCCACAATATACAAGTCATAATTTATGTTTAAACAAACACTTGGAAATGGTAATGATGGCTCCTCGCTCCTTTTCCTAGTTTGCCTCGCTGCTTTTCCTAGTTTGCCTCGCTCCTTTTCCTACTTTGCCTTGCTGTTTTTCCTACTTTGCCTCTCTGTTTTTCCTAGTTTGCCTCGCTGCTTTTTCCTAGTTTGCCTCGCTGCTTTTCCTAGTTGCCTCGCTCCCTTTTCCTAGTTTGCCTCGCTGTTTTTCTAGTTTGCCTCGCTGCTTTTTCCTAGTTTGCCTCGCTGCTTTTCTAGTTTTCCTCGCTGCTTTTCCTAGTTTGCCTCACTGTTTTTCCTAGTTTGTCTCAGTGCTTTTCCTAGTTTGCCTCGCTGTTTTTTCTACTTTGCCTCGCTGCTTTTCCTAGTTTGCCTCGCTCCTTTTCCTAGTTTGCATCGCTGTTTTTCCTAGTTTGCCTCGCTGTTTTTCCTAGTCTATAACCTATGACCTAAATATATTCTCAAATCCCTAAACCTACACCTACACCTAATTCTAATCTCAAGTCCCTAACCTAAACCTAAACCTAAACTTGAAAACCCAAACCTAAACTCGATCCCGAACTCGAACCCGATTTCCTAAACCTAAACCTAACCTATTCTCAATCTCTAAACCTAAACCTAATCCTATTTAAACTCCCTAACCTAAACCTAAACCTAAACCCTAACTTGAAACGAAAACCCAAAACCGAAACCCAATCCTGAATTCTAAACCTAAACCTTAACCTATTCTCAAATCCCTAATCCTAATCTCAACTCCATAACCTAAACCTAAACCTAAACTTGAAAACCCAAACCTGAACCCGATCCCGAACTCGAACCCGATTTCCTAAACCTAAACCTTAACCTATTCTCAAATCTCTAAACCTAAACCTAATCCTAATCTAAACTCCCTAACCTAAACCTAAATCTAAACCTTAACTTGAAAACCCAAACCTAAACCCAATCCTGAATTCTTAAACCTAAACCTTAACCTATTCTCAAATCCCTAATCCTAATCTCAACTCCATAACCTAAACCTAAACCTAAACTTGAAAACCCAAACCTGAACCCGATCCCGAACCCGAACCCGAGCCCGATTTCCTAAACCTAAACCTTAACCTATTTCAATTCCCTAAACCTATAGCTTATAACCTAACCTAAACCTAAACTTTTATATGTATTATGCGTGTATGAATGTAATGTGAATACGATTGTTTGTGTTTGGATGGATGTAGTTTGTGTTTGGATGGATTTACGTAGTTTGGGTTTATATGGATGTGAATGTGAATGTGAATGTGATGAAATATATTGTATAACAGGTGTATATCAGGAAGATTGTGTGTTTGGATGGATTTACATAGTTTTGGTTTAGATGGATGTGAATGTGAATGTGAATGTGAACGCAAACTCAATTAGTGCAGCGGATAGACTTCTATGTGGGTTTGCAATTCACGGACAATCCCTGGGGCGTCACGGTAAATTCCACTCATTTGATGGACAATTCCCTTCAATTCAATGCATTTCACGGTCAATCCCCTTCAATTCACTATCATGTACCCAAAAATGATGTAGATTAAAGCTCAATGGACCACATGATAGAAAACAGTGGAGATTGAATGAAAAAACAATAGAAAACATTCGGGTCGACCGGGTACTACCCGATCGACCCCAACTCGTGGAGAGTTAACCGGTCGACCGGGTACGTACCCGGTCGACCCCATTTACGTGTGAATCTAACTAAATGGGGTCGACCGGGTGTTACCCGGTCGACGACGGGTTACTGTCTAGCGAGTTGGGGTCGACCGGGTTGGGCCCGGTCGACCCCAACTCGCTGACCCAATACTGGATCCCTGGAGCGGGTTACCTATGGCTACGGTTATGTATATCTACAACTACGGTTAGAATCTGTAGCAATAGAGACTACAACTTCGTAGCGATAGACCCTTCCTAGTTTTTTTTTTCCGGCGTTTAATTTTTTTTTTTTTTTTTTTTCTTTTTTCCTGTTATAATCCCCACCGATATTTGTGGGTCCCATTATGAATTTTGTGTTATATCCAAACGGTCCATCTATTTGGAGAGCTCGTACTATGGCTTGAGTTTTAGGAAATTTCAGATTCTTGCAATTCGTGACACTTTCTTTGAGAAAAATAAAAAATTACAGATTCTTGCAATTCAACCACATAGGAACCATTTCTCTCATCATTGATTTTGTTAATGCATGTCCTTATTTCTTAAATTGATTTGTTGTTTTCATGTCCCAACAGGATATAAAATCGCTGTTCATGCACATCCAACCCTGTCTGAAGTACTTTCAATTCACTCTTTAAATCTGCCAAGGTATCGCCTCTAAATCTCTGTCATCATCTAGAATTTAATCTGACTGCATTATGGCATTTCAGATCTTCCTCATGCCATCAAATATTAAACATGTGATTAAAGTTGATGGATCTCTACATTACAAGTAAATATTAAGAAACTTTTTAATGGATACTTGTGACTTAAATTTTAACTTGTCATCTCACAATTAAGGCCATAGAGCAGCAGGCAATGCAAGCACAGGAACTATTAATACTGCAAGTGATGAACCATGAACATGTTGATAATAGATTCAGTACTGAAGTTGCATTGAGTAATGGATTCAATGCCCTTAGGATTGGTCATTTTCGGTTACAAAACCCAACCATGCATTGCTACTAGAAAGTGGCTGGTTCAATATCTTTCAGTTTCAGCATGGCTTTGAATCGGTTGGTCCATTATATACGGTCACCATAATGATATTAGTGTATTTAAACAATGGGACTAAACTTGGAAATTTAAGGAACATGGAGGAAGAGTGAATTTGAAGAAAGGGATGAGGGTATCCAATCAGTCTTAAAATGAATTTAACTAGTTTCATAAAACTGGATTGAAGATTTGAGGGGATTGATGGATGTATGATTCTAACAATATATGTTTGCTCAATTTTGACAAAAAACTTACTTCAATAATGGATTTCGGGTTTCCGCTGATTTTTTTATTTTTTTAGTACTTGAAAAGCCTTAATGCACTCACAATGAATGTCGCGTCAGTTTCCTAACCATTGCAACTGCGTATGTTAAGTTTGTATTGTTTCAAGAATATCCAACGGATAAAAGGTGGGGTCCACAGTCGTAAATTTCACCTTATTATCATGCATAAACATACTATTTATATACGGTCACCATTTCTATTAGACTTCAAGATTTTCAGTTCGCCTGCTTTGAGCTATTTGGGGCATGAGTCAATAATCAATTCACTCTCAAAGGCTCGGGTGGACCACAGGACAGGAAACAGTGGTGATAATGACCCCACTGTTGAAACCTTAGTAAGGACCCTTGTGATGTTTATTTTACTTCCAACTTGTTAATGAGGTCACGTAAAATGGATGAAGGGAAAACATAAATATCAATTTGATCCAAAACTTCTGTGGCCCCAAGAGATTTTCAGATTTAGGCATTCAATCCCCAATATTTCCTAACCATTCATTTTATGCTTTTTGTTTTTTTTTGTCAGCCTGTTAGTACACTTCAGTGTTCGCCACCCCCAGTAGGGATCGATACAGGACAACCTACCGCTGACTTTTCTATCGCATACACACAAACTCACAAGCACACAAACAAATAAAAGAAAGATAAAACCATTTTGTTCACCAAACCTGATAAACAATACAAAAATTAGCAGTCAGGCAAATCCTCAAAACCAAACAAACCAAAAAAAAACTAGTGTTCCACAATTGCTAACACCGCTCCAAACACACAAAACAAAAACAAATGTTGATGGATCTGTATGCACTTTAGCTCCCGCTTCTTCTTCAAGGATCTGAAGAAGTGGTCTACTGGATCACGGATATCAATCATCCAGTTTGTGAATCAGTTCGGTGCGGTGCTGCTTCATCCTTTTGAACACAGCATAACAGATCCTTCAGGATGCGAAAGATCTTCTCATTCCATTGCTCCTGTTCAGTCCTTTGGGTCTTCATTTCAGCCCTCATATCAGTTATTTCTGACTGAACAGAGGCCAGTTCCTCTTCCACCCGGTTGAAGCGCTCATGTATACGTGGGGGGGCCACAAAATCTTCATCAATGTCTTCGTCATTATCTTCCTCCTCCTCCTCCTCTTCTCCTCCTCCTCTTCTTCTTCTCCTTCCTTTGACTCTTCTCCTCTTTCAACATCTTCTTGCTGAATCAATTTCATTCTTTTAATAGTATTCTCGTCAATAAAATTTTGCGACTCTAAAGGCGCAGTGAGGATGAAACCAAACCCACAATCTTTGGCCATCTTACAAATCAACCGACCGAAGGGTAAGGATAGATTGGTTTTGGTGGTGGCGGCATTCAAGATGTGACGCATTACAATAGACGGGTAGCAAACTTTCACGCCCGTACCTACTAAATACAAAACCTCCAACATATACTGTGTACTTGTGTATGATTTCCGATCTAGGATACAGATTGTACGTGAAAACAAGGTGAAGGAACCTGTAAACCGGAAGCATCCTTGCTGACTCCAAACAGTTATCACCTATGACCCAATGCTTAAGTTCGCCACAAACAAAAACAGTCCTCTCGTCCCTATACCTAGACCTCTTCGCATCCTTATATGGAACAATCACTGTCCCACATGGCACCCCACTAATCCTCTCAATGTCAGACACTTTAAATGTTATCAAGGAATTACCGATTGCTACGTCGAAGGTCATTGACTGTAGATTTGGATTCTGAATTGAAGCATATAAATGGCGCACCGTCTTGGCGTCGGCATTGTTGTAGGGTGTGAAGATGGGATTCCACCCCATCTTTGCAAGCCACTTGAGCTCTGTTGTATCGACGAACAAGTCTTTCTCTACATACCTCTCAAAGGTTACCTTGCGTTCGGCGAATCTGCTCAAATCAATGGCTAGTTGTGCATCTACTCCCTTGCTGCGTCTTGTTGACGGTCCGGCCCGAGACGTGGAAGGACCTGATCGAGGTCTCAATCTCGTAGCCAACGTAGCCGCTCCCGCCGCAGTTAAGCATTCAACGTCTTCCCTTCTCTTGGAGCGACGATTAAACTATTGTTCTGGCCTATCCTGTGCGTCACGCTTCTTGGCCATGGGGTGTTGCTAATCTTCCACAATGGAGGGATGGAAAGATTCCGTTTCCGGAATGGTGAAAGAAGAGAAAATAGACGGTTTTGGCCGGAAGAGGAAACGAAAATGGGGAGCAATGGAATAGAATAAAAGAAAAGGTTTTTTGGGGAACGGGACAGCCGGACCCGGTCGACCGGGTATTACCCGGTCGACCCCAACTCTCTGGACAGTTACCCGGTCGACCCCATTTAAGTAAATTTTACATAAATGTGGTCGACCGAGTCACAACCAGGTCGACCGGGTAACTGTCCAAAGAGTTCGGGTGACCGGGTAAGACCTGGTCGACTCTGACTGTTTTCCATTTTCATAACTTCTGTGAATTGAAGGGAATTGTCTTGCAATGCATAGAATTGACCGTGAAATTAGAGGAATTATCCGTGAAATGCATGGAATTGCCCCACTGTTTTTATAATTTTAAGTCAGTTCACGGTCACTTGAGGTCAGTTCACGGTCTTCATCAATAACTCGGTGGGGTCTGTAATCTCGACCAGACAAAGGGGAAATAAAAAGTTAAGAAAAGAGAGTTTTTCTGTTTAGGTGGACAGTCACAGAGGGGAAGAAGTAATCGGAGAATAAGATCTGGTCGGATAGGATGAAGGAGCAGGGAAAGAAGATAAGAAGTAATCAGATTTTCAGTGGAGATGGGTATGACAGCATTGAAAGGGACGTCTGTTTTAAAGCCGGGACATTTTCGTCATGGACAAGGGCGTCCGTATGCCTGGGGAGTATTCTTGGCAACAAAAAAGAAATGGGCTTAAAAAGGTTGTGGGCCATATACTGGTCGTACAGTTGTCAATTTCTCTTTATGTTTTTCACTTGGTTAGGTATGTATGGGAATAATGTACTAACATTAGATTATCAGTGAAAGTGTTTCCGCTTTGGTTTATGATGTGCAGTACTCTATGGATGTTCTCATTTTATCACTCTCAGTCTCCTTCATCATGCATCTCAGATTGATTCTATCATTCCTCATCCCAAGCATGAAAATGGGTTAAGCAACCATGAAAAGAAAAAGGCAAACTAGAAAAACAGCGAGGCAAACTAGGAAAAACAGCGGGGCAAACTAGAAAAACAGCGAGGCAAACTGAAATATCAGCGGGACAAACTAGAAAAACAGCGAGGTAAACTGAAATATCAGTGGAGCAAACTAGAAAAACAGCGAGGTAAACTGAAATATCAGTGGAGCAAACTAGAAAAACAACGAGGGATTTTGAAATATGGGCGGGGCAAACTAGAAAAACAGCGGGGCAAACTAGAAAAATAGCTAGGGCAAACTAGAAAAACAGCGAGGGCAAATTGAAATATGAGTGGGGCAAACTGATGGTAGTGTCAGTGGATTTGTTAAAGTACCATGGGTAGTTTATGTCTTTCCAGTCCTTGTTATCATTGTCAGTGTACAATGTAGTTGCTATTTGGCATGCTGAAGGTTATTTCCTTTTTCAGCAAACGTAGAAATTGAGCGAGGCAAACATGAAAATGAGTGAGTCGAGTTTTCCTTTTATGCCGCTGAAGTTCTTGTCTATCAAGCATATTTGAGCTTTTTCTCATTATAGTATCAATGCAATTGCCTTGCATTGATTTCCATTTGCATTTTCCTAATCGGCATCCTATAGCGGGACAAGCAGAAAATACAGTGGGACAAGATAAAAAGTTCATTAATCATCCACGAAGATTACAAAGTATGCTATACATCAAAACACAAAATAAATTACAAAGTATGCTATTTTTCAAGAATGAGAAACTTGCACTTCCGGCGATTATGCCCTGTTTGTTTGCATCGCCCACACTTTATTGTTTTTGATTCCTCTCCACGCGATGGAATTCTAAGCTTTTTGGGTCTTCCAGCAGACCTCCTTTGTCCTGGAGGTTTAATTTGCACACAATACTCCTTGAAGCCCACTGAAATTTCTTCCCACTCACTCTTGTCACGTACTGGGTACACCGGTTCGTTATACGTAGCTATGTAATTTTACACCGTGTAGAATGGGGAACAGTATGAGTAATGAGGGAGATTGTAGTTTATACATGCTGACAGGACATGCATACAAGGGTACCCCTTCACGCCAAACTCGCGACATGTACACGAACACTCACTGAGCTTGACGTTATCATTATAATCTCCCACAACATAGTACTCATCTCGAGAAATAGGATAACAGCGAACATCTCGCGCCTTTTGCACAAGATCCTTTAACTGTTGCTCCGCCCATGATGTCAATGGCCCTACAAACGATGCCACAGATTCTCTCCTCTTATAAAATAATTCTTGTATCTTCAATCTAACCCCTTCAATCAATTTCGTAACTGGGTATTCGCGTGCTTCTTTGAAGAGGGCATTAACACACTCGGAAATATTTGTAGTAACCAAGTTGAATCTTTTTCCTGGAAAGTACGAAGATGCCCATCTCTTGTATCCGATTTCTGTCAGCCATGCATGTACTGTGAGGTTGGACATTTCGATATCATGCATTAAATTTTCAAATTTAGCCACCCTACATGTCTTCACTGCCTGCCAGAAGTACATCTCCAATGACTTGTCTTTAAAGGTGTCCACCAAGTTTCTGTAGATATGATACGCGCAGTAGCCATGAATTGCACGTGGGAAGACTTGGGGAACCTCTTTTAGTAAACCTTTATGTCGATCAGATATAATAACAAGATCCTCCAAAGACCCTATCACATCGCTAAGGTAAGCAAGGAACCAATTCCAACTGCTATCGTTCTCCGATTCTCCGATGCCAAATGCAACTGGAAATATATGGTTGTCCCCATCTAAGGCCGTGGCGATGAATATAACACCCTTGTATTTGCCCTTTAAGTGTGTCCCGTCAATGGCTAATACCCTCCGCAATAATTTCTGAAAACTTCTAATGCATTGTCCGAGCACAACAAAACATCTTTCAAACCTGAAAGTCTCTTTGTTAACACGCAGGGCAGTCACTGTCCCCGGGTTGACCGTCCTCAACTCATGCAAATACAAGGGAGTTGATTGTAGGAGTCTTCATAAGACCCCATCACCTGATTGATTGCAAGCTCCCTGGCTGCCCATGCCTTCCTATAACTGATAACAATATTATACTTCTCTTGCATGGCGAAGATAATATCACGTGGCCTCAACCCCAGGCGTTGCTTGATGCGGCTAACAACTAAATCACATGCTAACTTACTGCTTGCTTACCGGTGATCGCTCCTCATCCATGACATGCCACATGTGTGATTTCTCGTATAAGTCCGAATCTTGAAAACCCCCGAATCACCAACACGTGATGCATGAACCCTCCATTTACATCTATCATCGAAGCATACGACCGTAAATCTCCGGGAATTTGAGTACAGTACCTTGTACTGGAATTTATTTTGAAGGGCAAATAGGCTCAAAACATGTTAGCACCGACTCTTGTCCTTGAATGTTTGCCCTTCGCCTATCTCGATCGATTTACTTAACGAATCCGTATATTCCAGCATTGCTGCATTGGTGAATGCAGCATCATCAAACGGCACGGGAACTTGATGGGTGTTGAAGTTTGATGTTTCGGGAATGTCTGGATGCGGGATGTCGTTTTCAGGATTGATGTATCTTCGGGTTGTGGATGATGACGGCAGATCTGTTGTTGTTGCTAGAGGCGGTGCCATGTAATCACAAATGAGGTCAACGTCACGTGCATCGCTGACTTGGGCACTCACAAATCTTGATGTTTCGGGCGGCTTGGGGAGTCGATCATTTGTTTCTCCTACTTGTAATGGATTTGGCTTATATTGAAATTCCACGCCATGCTCTTCTGCCACACTGTCAACGTGTGTTGTCATATTTATGTGTTGGATTGTCTCGATGACCAAAGGGATGAACTTTTTCGAATGCTCCAGCTGTGTTGCCAGGAACTCTTTCACGTCATCGTCGTCCTCGAGTACGGTTGGAGGGATTGATTTATTGGAGCAGGGATACAAAACTTTCATCCGAACATCACAATCTGTTGGTGTACTCTTAATAATCATGTACATTCTGGATAGAAGTTCCTCGTACGTAGTATCAGCATCTATCGAAATAATTTTTGTACTTCCACTCTTGTACATCCATTGCTTGTTTTCCCATTCTAACTCCCCGCCATAGCAACAGATCATTCTCATAGCCATAATCTGGAAATCAATACAATGACAAATTATCAATAAAACGTTAAACAACAGAAGCTTGCCATAATTCCAAACTCAATTAACTAATAGAAGACCGAAAACTCGTTTTCCCTTATAGATGAGAATGATACAAATCTTAAGGAAATAAGGAGTAAGCTGGAAAAATGCCTGAGACAACATACAAATTGAGCAGGGTAAATATGAAATTCAGTGGGGGGGGGGGGGGTTAAGCATGAAATTCAGTAGGACAAACATTAAATTGAGCAAGCCAAACATGAAATTCAGCGACCATAGCATGAAATCGAGTAGGGAAAACTATAAATTAAGTTATACAAGCAAACATTTAATCGAGTGCATGTAATCCCCATCAACGCATAAAATTCAATAAGCCTGACGCATGCAATTGATTAAGCCTAACACATGCGCATCGATTTGCATTAAATTGACCTTAGCTGTCATCAAATAAGTCCATCAGTAAATTCACTGAGCTACTATGAAATAAACAACTAGAGCTCATACGGATTAGGCATTCAACGAAGCGAATGATTTCATATGGTGCTCATTTAATTTTGTGACATTAACTATCATTACATTGAGCAAGGAACGTGTGGAATTTAATCAATGCAAACTAGGAATTGATCGAGGGAAGTATGAAATTTTAGCGCGGGGGAAACATGCAATACATTAAAATGCAATACATTAAAAATTAAGCTGATATTTGTTTTATTCTTTCATCAAGATTTTTGTTACCTTATCAACAAGTAGAATAGTAAACAAACATTAAAGAAACATTATAATGGGCTATAGGGATTATTTAATTATAAGACGTCAAATCGCCATTATTTTCGCTACTATGGTGTACCTAAAATTTGAATTTTCCTCATTTTTGGCCTCGTGTCTTAAATGATATAGGAGGTATTTAATTGTAAGATGTCCAATCACTGTTGTTTTCTATGGTGCACTTAAAATTTGGATCTTCTTCATTTTTTGCCTACTGTCTTAAAATAACATGGCAAAACGGATAAATAGTGTGGATATAGAATAAATACATCCAGTGAGCCCCACGGTAAGGGTCGCACTGTCTTGAGTAAGGCTGGGGCGGCACCTACTCCGCTCTCTCTCTTCACATGACACGTAACAGGTTGAAGTACAAATCAGGACCAACCAATCCATCACGTTAGTTAAGGGCCTAAGGCGATGATAGGAAATAAAATAATTAATATTCAAGCGAGCATTAAATCGAGCAGGGCAAACTAGAAATTCAGTTGGGTAAACATGAAAATCAGCGGGGCAAATTAGAATATCAGCGGGGCAAACAATATTTCAAGCGAGCATAGCATGCTATTGAGCTGGAAAAACATTAAATCGAGTAAGCGTAGTATGATATTCAGCAGGACAAATATTAAATCGAGCAAACATAACATGATATTCAGCGGGCCAAACATTAAATCGAGCAGACATAACATGATATTGGGCGAGGCGAAAATTAAATCGAGTGAGCATAGCATGATATCGAGCTAGGAAAACATTAAATTATGCTATCCTAGCATGATATTGAGCTAGGCAAACATTAAATTATGCTATCCTAGCATGAAATTTATCGAGACAAACATTAAATTGACCTTATTTACTATGAAATTGAGCGATCATACTATGAAATTGATCGAGGCAAACATTAAATTGTCTACCATGAAATTAAGTTGGGCAAACATTAAATTGACATTATCTTATCTAACATGAAATTAAGCTGGCCAAACATTAAATTGAGTGATCGCATGAAATTTATCAAGGCAAATATTAAATTGATCTTATCTTATCTACCATGAAATTAAGCCGAGCAAACATTAGATTGAGTGATCCTAGCACGAAATTTATCAAGGCAAACATTAAATTGACTTTATCTTATCTACCATGAAATTAAGTTGGGGAAACATTAAATTGAGAGGTCCTAGCATAAAATTGCGCAGCGTAAACATGAAATTCAGCGAGCATAGCATGAGATCAAGTGAGCCTTAACATGGAATTGAGTGAGCTTCAAATGGAATTGAGTGAGTTTCACATGGATTTGATCGATCAACGCATAAAATTAACTAAGCCTTACGCATGAATTTGAGTAAGCCAAACACATAGAATTGACCGAACTTCGCATGCAATGCAATTATACGAGCTAAACATTTTTCTTAAAAATATCTGTACCACCAACTACCGTAGTACAAGTCAAATGTAGGTTGAAGAGAGGTGCTTTGGAGTGAGGAAATATTTTGAACCTTTTCAAGGATTGCAAGTCCAGCCACTTCATGGGATTTCACGTAACCCTAGCCAAGACGAAAAATGGCAAATGTAGAATGATGATATCAACATGATTGACGGAGAATTCGATGAGAAAAATGAAAAAAATAACCTCCGTACGTCGATTTATGGTTGAAAGGGAGTGAAATGCTGTTATTTTGAGGAGGTTTTTTTTGTTGAGGGAGTGAAAGCAATGTATGAAGGCCGAGCAACAACGTGTTAAACCGAAACGGATTGGTTACTCACACTGCCACCATCCAATGGCCGTGGTCGGTGTTCTGTGAGCCCCACCATGATGTATGTGTTTCATCCATTCCGTTCATCCATTTTTACAGTTCATTTTAGAGTTTATTCCAGAAAATGAGAGGGATATAAATCTCAGGTGGACCACACCACAAGAAGATAATATTGATTGGATATTGACAATTAAAATTCTCCTAATGCCCAATGAACTGTTTATTTCACATCTAATCTGTTGATTAGTTCATACAGGCCTAGATGAAGATAAAAACCAAAAATCGGCTTCATCCGAAACTTTTATGACCTCCTAATGGTTTCTAATAGTAGACGTTCATTCAACAGTTTTTCCTGTGATGTGGTCCAGTTGAGATTGGAATATACCTCATTTTCGGTCTCATACCATAAAATCATCTGTTAAAATATATGGACGACATGGATGAAAAGCATACATCATGGTGTGGCCCACAGTCCACCGACCATCCGCCGTTAGTTGGTGGCAGGGGGAGTACCGATTCGGTTTCCGTGAGAAGGAGGGGTATTTTCGTCCTGAAATCCCGACTCCGTACGATGAGGTCTAACTGGGTACTCTAAGTTTGTATTGCTTCAATAAAACCGCTGGATAAAAGGTGGGGTACACATTCGTAAATTTCTCTGTGAAATTGAAGCAGGTCCACAGCTCCAGTAGACCACATCGATAATGACACCCACCGTTGAAACCTTTCTAAGGGCCGCCATGATTTTATTTTTTTTATCATCCAACCTGTTAATAAGGTCATGTAGGCGTGGATGAAGTGAAAAAACAAATATTAACTTGATCCGAAACTTCTCCAGCTCCCAAGAAACTTTTAATGGTGGACATTAAATCTCCACTTTGTGGTCCACGTAAGCCCTATACCTTGCTCAATGTTTGGCTCATACTTTAAAATGATCTGAAAAAAGTGATGAACAACATGGATAAAATACTTACATCACGGTGGGCCCCACAGAGCCCTTCGGGCGGGGTAAGACGCAGTCCGCATCCAGAAAAAGCAGGGGACAATTATTTCCAGCGCGGGAAACGGATTGGCTAATCCCCTGCCACCAGCTCCGTGGCTGATGGTCAGTGCTATGTGGGCCCCACCATAATGTATGTGTTTCATCCATTCTGTTCAACCATTTTTAAAGATCATTTTATGGCTTGATCCCAAAAATGAGAGGAATATAAATCTCAGGTGGACCACACCACATAAAAACAATAGCGATTAGATATCCACCATTAAAATCCTCTTAAGGCCCACTATACTATTTACTTGACATCCAATCTGTTAATTAGGTCATACAATCCCAGATGAAGAGAAAAAACAAAGATCAGCTTGATCCAAAACTTTTATGGCTCCAAAATATTTTTAATGGTCGACCCTCATTCAACACTGTTTCCTTTAATGTGGTCCACTTGAGATTTGGATATATCTCATTGTTAGACTCATAAAGTTAAATGATCTGTAAAAATAGATGGACAGCATGGATGAAATATATACATCATGGTGGGGTCCACATAACACCGACCGTCAGCCATTGGCTGGTGTCAGGGGGAGTAGCCAATCCGTTTCCTCTAGCATGCAAATCTTCAATAATGAGACAGGACAACTAGACGATGCCCATATTTCCACAAGGAAAAAAGGGATACTAGCGTCGGTATATCGACGTGGTGCTTTTGTTTTGGGGATTTTATGAAAATAACCCCAAAGTATGATCGAACTTGCATGTTAAGCCTCTCCTTTTATTTTCTATTTCAATGTCCAAATAGCTTTTTGAACTTTTAAAGGACCAAAACACCCTTTACCGAGACTTGCGCTAGTAAGACCGTTGAATGATGTTTCAGGTCTCAACCGTGATGCACGACATGGCCTAGAATATGGTTATTGGGCCACTAGAAGGGAGATCCAATTCGTGCACTTTCTTCTTGGTCCACCATTTTAATGGAAAAACACTAATTTTAACTCTTACAAGCTCTATGGCCCACAATAACTATTAATTGTATTCGTTCACTCCTAACTATCTTATGGTGTGGTGCACCTTATTTGCGTATGTAACTGCTAATATTCTAAACACGTATATAGTTGTCAAATTTTATAGACAAATTACAGTATGTATTTTCGGCACACTTCAATTCTCTACGACACTTCAAGAGCATGACTCAACATCTCTAAAATAGAAAGTTCGAAATGATTTTAAGTGAAAAACTAATTGTATGCTAACCTACAAGTAAAAATGACGTTAGAAAAGACCCTAGAATGTAGTGCTTGATCATGGCTTTTCAAACTTTAATTTGTGAAAATTTTATATGAAAATTTTGAGGATGTTCGGCCAACCCAACTTCACCATCGGCCAACTGAACCATCTCGAGTCAACTCGAGATCAACCTAGGTCAAGTTTCCAGCAACTTCAATTATAAAATTAGTTGGAAGTTCGGCCAGCCCAACCTGGGGTTCAGCTATCCGAACTTCGGGTTAACTCGAGGATGACCCGGGTCAAGTTTGCAGCAATGCATTTTTTCAGATTTTTGGAAACTTCGGCCAACCGAACCCTATATTGGCTTGCCAAATTTTTGCTTGGGCCAGTCTAATTTTTGATCAAATCAAATCCCTCGAAATCTAATAGCCATTAAAACAATATTGTGGAAATTGGGACAATCGAAGCAATTCTTAGGATAACCGAAGATCCAAATCCTTTGACTATAAATGGATATATTTTCTCAATGTTTTAAACACGAAAAAGTGAGATAATTATCCTCAAACAAATAGAGAAACTCTAGTCCTTTCCAAGCTATTTGTATAGTAATTCTTATTTTGTTTATATCTTATTCAATTTCCTTCTCAAGTAGATTTAAATTCAATTATAAAATAAGTTATACTCAACTTGAGATTAGAGAATTAAATGCATAAAATTTAGAGTTTTATTCCTTTAGAAATTATATATCCCTAAATCATTTCTGTTTGAGCATACATTGATTCGTCATCATCCAAGAAAAATGATTGTTATATTGATTTAAACATCTACTTTTACAAGACTTCATCAATATCTTCGAATCGACATTTTGTCTTCAATAAGATATGTATTTGTTTTCAAAATATTACTTTCATTTTGGGTTTTTTTAGATTGCTCGAAAATCTCATCAGGCTGTGTAGAGGTTAGCCCGTGAAAATCACTTGAGGTTTTATTGTGGTAAGTCTGTGAAAATCACAAGAACTGTAAGATGTTGTTGAGGTGATCCTGTGTAAACCTTGAAAATAGTGGAAAGCCAAAATTACATGGAGTAGTAATTTTGGGTGTGTAGTAGGTGTGGTAAACACCGAACCACTATAATTCTTTGTGTATTATAGTGATTGATAATCTTATTCTCTACATTTATTATTTTGAAATATTGGATTCAAAGACGTCGTGACATAAGGTTGTCCTGTCTAAGATTTTCGGTGAAGGTTTTCCTACAACTAAATTGAAATCAAGATTTCAATATTTGTTATTATTGAGAATTTATTTTCCGTGATTGATTGTCATAAATTGGTTTAATCCTATTCACCCCCCTTTAGGACATTTATAGCTCAGCTTACAAGTGTATTAGGGCAAGGTTATTCTTATTGGGATTTACCTCTTAGAGCTAGATTCAAAGTTATAAGATGTCAATTTTTGAAAGTTTATCCATATCCAGGTCACCTCACTTTGATGGCTCAAACTATTCTTACTGGAAGCCCAGATAAGGATCTTCCTCAAATTGATTGATGAAATTGTGTGGCAAGCCATTAAGTCTTTTCCTCAAATCCATTGATAAAATTGTGTCGCAAGCCATTGTGACTCAATGATCCCCTCCTATTATGGAAGTAATAGCCGAGGATAGAACCATATCAATGTAAGAGATAGTGTAACACCCCAAACCTTTTAATACTTGAGTATTGAAAGTTCTCGAGTGTTACCATAAAATTTAATTTAGTATATACATATGTATATCACCAATTTATCTTATCCTAACCTTACATCTATTTGCTAACTTGCATATGGTCATTGAGAATAATATTCATCCATAGATCAAGACATCCGACCGTTGATTTGTAAAATAGACCATCATATATCCAAGTATTCTCACCTGTCCATCATAACCAACCATTTAGTTAAATATTCACCGCTAAATAAAGACATCTGACCCTCTCGATCATAGTAAACTAACTATCTGATCTCTACATCTGTTCGTAAACGTATCGAATCGAGATTATTATCCGTTCTTCTTATTCACCACCTATGAATATGCTTAACCCACCATCAAAATTACAATCTGAGGAACTTACATATATATGCACAAGTCACTTAAACCTAACGGTATACATGTTCTACATCTTAACCATATCAAAAACCCACTTGTGTTCATCTGTTTACAAAATTGACCGTAAACCCACCTACATATATGATCGTAGTACTAACCATCAAGTTTTTCTATTTTTAATATGTCATCTGACCGTCCATCATATTTGGATCCGCCAAATGGGCTGCCTAAATATCAAAATAAACTGCCCAGTTCGAAGATCGTAAGGTCTATATACCACAATTACTGGCTAACTTTCTACTAAATGTATAAAAGCGTTGATTAAGACCTGTGGGCGGTATAGCCTATTAAAAAAACATCTTGGCCATCTGTAAGTGATCAAGGCTCAAACTGGGGCGATGGAAAGAGCACAAAAAATAAAGAATGTCTGCTAAATTTCAATGCATTCAGATGGTGTAGACAGATGTTACAGACGACAGAAGTTGAAAAAATAAAAGATGACAAAATTGTAAATACTTAATGTCATTAACCTAGAACCTTGAATTCTAGATCACATGGTCTTCATGATCCGTTTGATGTGAAAAATTTATACCATGCCTATGAAATATAAATTAACCATACACATTGAATTTTAGCTCTTACATCATTGTAGAAGTACCCTAATCAACAAATCACCCCTTAACTATTGATTTTTGTATTCATCGAGTGAGGAAAGTTTGTGGGTACTCGTAGTAGGATATTTCTCTTCATATGAATAACTTGGATTGTCCATCACATGAACCGAGTGTGAAATGTGAGAACCCCACCTTATTAGGCTTTTTCTTATGTGCGAAGTTATCCTTTTTAGGCTTACCAACTCTTTCTAAATATGGACTTTCCGATTGACTCATTTTACACCATTAATCACAATTCAAATTTGGACCACGCTTTGGCCACATCTGACTACAAGATTATACAAAATTTAGACCCCGATTTATGATCTTACACCGTTGAATGATGACCGCCTTGACTCCGATTCCTTCATTTTGGCGCAAAAGGTGAAATTTCATATTTAGATTTTTTCCACCATCTATCAACCACCAAAAATTTCCCAATCATTTGCCTATTCTGTAACACCCCGTACTTTCCAGTACTCGAGTGTTACAGTGTAACTAAATTTTGGCATAAATACAAACCCAGCCTAAGTAAACACTCACGTGCATTCTAGCCTAAATCCGACCGTTAAAAGTGGCCCCAATCATTTGAACGATTTTTAAGACCATCGAAGTACAAATCAGTCTCAATCTGACCGCTGCAGTAATGTGAACCAATGACTTCGACTTAAATTAAGTAGTGGGGCCCACCTAAGCTATGGATCTACTTCATCCTAGGTTAGGACCTAACTTGAAATTTGAAACCTATTAGTTGGGATGGACCAGACTTGGGAATCCATCAGAATGACAGACTAGTAGGAATCACTAATTAATTTTGGAACCACTTGGTATAGCTCACTTACAAATTCAAATAATCTAATATTCTTATCAAGCCCTATATACGACTGATCGAGTAAAAAGATGGCGTTAATATAACGTCTCAGAAAAATCCGTACAAAGACCCGAGTACCACCTTAGGCAGAAATCACTAATGACCGTATTCTATGGAAATTAGATGAAAATTAATCAAGTACTAAACTAAATTAATCAGTGAATTAGCTCGAACCACTATCTATATGAATGGTAAGACCCAAAACCATTAAAATTGCTAACTCAACCTTACTTAAAAACCTAGGAGAGATCCCAAAACCCAGTTGCTCTCAGGGGCACATTGAAACTCCGTATCGGACCTGGACTGCGCGTTGAAAGTCCGATGACTGTGAAACTATAGGCTTATGACCGTCTTATTGGGCTTGACAACCATCGTGGGAATCAATCCCAAATAGTATCCAGAAACGCACAACTTGAGCCCTGAGCGAAGTGTGTGAGAAACGCAAATATCTTTTGAAAATGTACTAAAACTTAAGTGAATTGGACATTTCACTTGCGAGCGAAATTGAAGACTTCAAACCGTCAGATTCTGACCAAACTTCATCCATGGATCAGAAAAATTTCCCTTCTCTTATCTGTATACTTGTGGCCCTGATCGGGTATGTATGACCGTTGAACTGATACAGGTCCTCCACGGTTGATCTGCTAATCCGATCGGACCACAATCATAACCTAGCTTAGATTCATTGTCAAAGAACTTACTCTGTGACATAGACAGGTAATGGGCCTCCAGATAAGCGCCATTCGTCAGAAATAGTTGCCCTTGGCTATAACCCAAGTATATCATGGCCCTGGGGCCATTTACATCACTTCTGAGCTTATATAAGGCCCTTAAATCACCCCATTCCTATCCCATACGAATTTTCTCTAACCCTAGAAGAGAGAAGAGAGAAAGGAAGAGAAAAGAGTAGGGAGTGAAGGGAGATCCTTGGAGTTTGCTGCATTGATTCTTTCTTGCTACTCCACGCGTTGAATCGCCTTTACATCTAGCTACATGAACCATTTCAATGACGATTTGGGTAAGAAATTCTAACCCTAATCTTCTTTTAGGAATCCAAATAGAGAAATCGATGAACTAGCTGACCTATTTCATCGTATAGGTGTCGTCGTTTCGTTTTCGAGAGCGTTGGATTAGAACCGAGTCCAAATCGGGTATCCGACGAAAGGTGCGGACTATAAACGTTTAGGTTATGGTTTTCAAGGCTTTCAATGTCAGCTAATGATTTATGTCTGACTTGATTGCTGCCATATGATCTTACTTACAATGTTTTCCATGAATTATACATGTGTAAACTATGTTGAATATATTATGCATTCCATGTGTTTGTTGAAATGTTTGAATGAATATGAAATCATGATTTGTGCTTGCCATGACTATTAATCTAGGATTCACGTTTGTTGTATGTATGACAATCCCCTTGTGAAAGGATTTGCCATAATATATGTCGTAACTAATTTAGTCTATGTATAAAGTAATGTGTAGTCTAAGTGTTTGATAAAATGTTTGAATGAGAAATTGCTTGATGAATCGTAGTTAATAAGGGTGTTGAGATAGGATTCTCAATTACCTTATCTATATGTATCATTTCCTTCATGTAATCTTAATTTTAACTATGTAATTTATGGATAAATTGCAATGTTTGGTAACATGTTTAATATGTTTGATAAAATGCTCAAATGAGTATTGTACTTGGATTATTTATTAAATGCTTATATGATTATCACATGTATCCACATGCTACATTTGAGTATGATTGAGACTATATGTAGTCCAGCCAAGCGGTAACGGTTCCCGATTGAGTGGCCGAACTAGTCTCGCCACATTTGATACGTTCGGTGAATCCGAGTCGTACGATGATTGTCGATAGTGGTTAAGCCACATGGAGTAGTTATGCACTCCATGTCGATTAATTTAGCATGCGCTCGTACCAATCAAACTTGTCTAATAAACCGATTGGCCTATTATGTGTTTACCATGTATGGATGCTACTGCTTGAATCTAAGGTACCACTTACTAATGTAAAAGCCCCTTTCAACCATGGTACCACGATCCGCTAAGACTCATGAGCCGGGCATGGTGGTATGGGACACCGTGGTCAAGCTGTCGGCCTACGTTGGGGTAACGAGCCTCCCCATAGTGACCAGTGAGCAACCCAAACTCGTGAGCCGAATATGGTGGTATGTGACACTGTATTCGAGCTGTCAGCCTACGTTCAGGTGACGAGCCTCCCGTAGTGACCTTGAGTATAATCAATTGAACTTACCTATCTACTGCTTTCATTAGGGGTGATGCCCTACAACTTGCCTCTCATATGTGATTAACTAGGATTGACGACCCTAGATAGATCACCGTTTGGGTTAATGATATAAAGAGAGGTACCCTAGCTTCTCAAATCTGCTAGATGAATAAGCCTAATTAAGTACTTGGCTAACACGACCATGCACCGCATTGCATGTGCTTTGGCGAGGAAGTGCACGTTTTAAGGAGTTTGTTATGCGCGAACGTTAAATGAAGTCGCTGATGGAGTGTTAGCAAGGGCATGCATCATTACTGCATATCATTCCTGCATTAATAAGAACAATTAGGAAGTGATTGTTGTATTACTTTATCATTATTGCTTGATTGAATTGATAACATGTTAACCTTTGCCTTATAGTGCCACTGAGTTGATCACTCACCCCCACTGTGGGACGGTGTTTTAAAACACCAACCAGACTCTGATTTAGATGCAGGTTATGGCGAGGCTTACACGATGGAGCTAGATTTCATAGACGAGGAGTTTCCTACGTGCAGCTCTCAGGCAGGTCTGTGTAGACCTAGAGCTGCGTCGCCGGGATTACAGGGTTATGGAATAGCTGGACACTTTATATTTTGCTATTTTGTAAATTTTGGAAACAATACATGTAAACATTCAGCCAGTTACATACTTATACTCTGGAGGTTATAAATCACTTGTTCAAATATGCATGTTACATTCTTCTACTTGCTTAATCAAATTACTTCTAGAGTATGATATGCTGTTTTGGCATAATCCCACTCATGTTTAATGCACTAATATGGACAACATTTAAACATCATTATCTATGTTACATAAGTAATGCGTTGGATCTCGAGAGTTGAACTTTGCTCGACCCTCAAAATCCGGGGCGTTACAGTTAATCAAGATGTCAACCCCAATATAAACAACTTAGGGAAAAGTATAATAAAATCTACAAGAATAATAATAATAATAATAATAATAATAATAATAATAATAATAGCAATGATAAAGAAATAAATAATGATAGTAATAAGTGGTGATAATTATAAAATTAATATATTAGTATACGGTTAGCAATACATTATAAGAGTCTCACACACAATCCCTAGGACCATTTTAACCGTTCATAATCAAATTTGGCATGATCCGACCAACAAATCAGCGGGAATACATAAGTTAAACCTAAAATCACTTGGTACAGTCACTAAAGCTTTGGATCCACCTCATCTCTAGCCAAGCGTCCTAACATGACCCATATAATCAAATGGATGGAGTGGATTTATCACAAACATCACAGTGGACCCCACACGAGGTGCGTGTGCACCCCGTGCACTGGATTTCACCTCCATTCAAAGTCGGGTTGACCCGACGGATTTTTTTTTTTAAAAGAGAGGATTCCCCCTCTCTCTCCTTTGTTTTTCCACCCGCATGAACAGACCGAGTTCGACCGATCAGCGGCCCACCCACGCTTACCATTTGAAGGATCCAAGCCGTCCATTTGATCCAGCAGGTGAAGCTGACCAAAACCCGTACGAGACCCCACGTACTGGACCCGTGCGTACTTCAACCGCAAGGAAACTGACACGTAGTGCAGTTGTGTTTCCAGCCCTCCCAAAACTAGCCACTTGTGATCAATAGGGGCAACCTTAGGACGATTTGGACCTTCCATCAAGTAGAGGACTTCTGTTCGACCCTGACCACATCATCCGTATGCACCCATGCACACGTGTATGATCACGGCGTATGGCACAAGTGGAGTGCGCGTAGTTAGAGATTTTCGAAAATGGATTTCTTTCCGTTTCTCCTTGCCACGAGGGCAATTCGCGTGCGACCACTCCTTCTAATCTCGACCTTTCATCTAGGATGAATCCCAGTCTCTCCTTTCAGCGCCAGTAAAGAGTAGGCAACCGTCTGCTAGTCGAGCTGGCGTGGGAAACATTCCCACTTCGGGAAAGTCACGTTGGCTTGATCCGAGCCTTCAGCTCGAGTCCTGGGAGTCATCCCGACCGTCTGCATTAGGTTAGCAACCACTTGCCCAAAATACCGTTAGTCCGCACGAGACGAGAGCCGCGGCTGAAAAATCTCGTGAGAAGTTTGGGCAGCTGATCAGGGACCCGATTGGTGGACCCCACAATGATCATGGGACCCATCTGGTCCCTCCAAATGGACTGGATCAGCCTGATACACCGTCTATAAGAATCTGCCATTAGCAGGAAGTCATCTTCCCCGTTTATCCAGAAAACCCACCATAATGCAGTGGGCCCCATTCCCATATCTAAGAGGCTCGTCGGGTGGGCCATGGACACAGAACATCCATCTCACCGATGGATCAACTCCATGCAAGACAGAAAGAGAGGGAGAGTGCCCGAAACGGAACCACTATCTGGACCGTCCGTTCGTAGGGTAGGCGTGACCCTAACTCTATAAATAGGCCCAACCTCCTAGGGTTTCCCACTCAGAATATCGCTGAGAAAGAGAGAGAGAGAGAGAGAGAGAGAGAGAGAGAGAGAGAGAGAGAAAGAGAGGGAGAGAAAGAAGAGAGGACGAGTGAAAGAAAGAGCGGGAGGCAGAGAGAAGGGAGTAAGCTCGCTCAAGCTGCTGGGGGCCCTGTTGAGCCACGATGGTGACTCTGGTGCTAGGCCGAGTCTCTCCGAGTCATCAGGAGGGGATTGACTCGATCACAGCCCCACCTTGAACAACAAATCAACGACTGGATCCCAGTCCGTTGACGCACTCAACTGGCTAGAGCGAGTCGGCTTGAGTCTTCGACCCGCTGAGCCCTTGACCCATCACGTGGGCTTCCTTGCAGCCGCTTCTCCTTCCGGGTTCAGAAACTAGATGGAGATTTGAGTTCATTACCAGCAGGTAACGGTCTAAACATCCACATAACACGGCGGGCCGCACCTAAGGTTAAAATACATGGGGGCCTCACCACAAGAAACAGTGGTCCGCACATGGGCCCCACCATATATACAGTGGGCTGCACATGGACCCCACCATATATACAGTAGGCCACATTTAAAACTCTGGTGGGCTGCACCCTGCAAAACGGGTGGGCAACACCACATTCAATGAGTGGGTCAGACTCTGGTCTAGCTCTATGGGCCGAGATCAACCTTCTTTGGGTTGTAATTTGGGCCATCGACTGGAAATAGTCCCGAATTTGGGTTGAAGTTAGCCCTAGTCCAGGCCTAAAATCAGGCCGAAGATTAAGTCCAGTTTGGGCCTTAGGCAAGGCCAAACTCGAGGCCCAATTTCCCATATTAATGAGCCCTTATAAACCCCACACAATGTCAATTATTTAGGGCCTTGGATATAAGTGACTAATACAAACTATGACTATTAGCATTAGTCTTTACTATATTATCATTAGTAAATATTCTATTATCATTACTTGAATTATTTAAAGATCATTAGTCATTATAAGAAATAGATAATGCTGGCATATTTAAATATGAACTTGTGGATCATCATTTTAGTATTGACCGGTTAATATTTCTACTATGAGTGAATAGCCATCAATAGACTATCTACGCTAATAATAGTCATTATAAACAAGGTTACGATTATTAGATATTCATATCATATTCATTACTCAGAAATATTACCTTAGATAGCAGGTCATACCATGTACGACCATCATAACGATTATTATTATAATGATGAGCTAATATTAATCATTAATGTTAATAGTTATGTTATAGCTATTAAATTAACATTTCAATTAATTGTCCATCAGCTAGATCTCAAATCCCAAGACCTAAGCCTAGACCTAGACTCTAGGGTGAAACCCTAAACCTAAGTGATCCAAACCTTATATTATAATCTTGGCCATAGATAGTTGTAGAACTTTGATCTAACCATACAACTTACAATTCATGATAAGATCCAAGTCTAAGGGCGTGCGCTCTTCCTAATAACATTGGAAGGCGAGTTGACAAATAAGGTGATGATTCTTCTCCTTGAGCTTTCCATCTTTCCATTAGCTTAAGTTATAGTTTGTGCTTTAATTTATAATTGATATTTCTCTCTTATAATCACATGTGTTAGCTGGTAAAAATTGAACTGCTATATTGCTTGCTTAATGTTCATCCTGTATATTTGTTCATGAATTATTTGTGGATTGCTTATGGAACTTAAACTGGTACATCAGTGGAAAACCCTCACCTATAAATGTACACCCATACTTAGGATGTAACCCGACTAGTTGTGATTGTAATGGACCTTCGACTTAGTAGTTATTGAATGGTGGTTTAAATTGACCATTGATGTGGGCCTACCATCCAGGGTTGTTGTGTCCAATGGTTTTTAAGGATGGTCTTTATCGTATGGTTTTGATATTCACCTTATGTGGCATATTTTGATACGCGCCCTACGTGGTTTTGTCTTGATATTTTCCCTATATGGATTTAATGTTTTTTACTATGCAACCACACGATGGTAAGCCCCATATACTGTAATATGATTGGCCACTAGTCGATGGGTTTCCATTAAGCATCCCAGTGTTGTCATGTGCGATCGCATATGCGAATATGCGATCGCATATGCGCATATTTATGCAGTGATCGCATATGCAGCAGTGGCATATGCGACCCTGCACATATGCGATCACATATTCCATATGCGCATATGCGATGTATGCGATCGCATACTGCATATGCAATTGCATATCTGCCAATGGTCAGAAATCTGACCATTTTTTGACACTTTTTTTTTTTAATCCGGATTTTTTCTCTATAAAAATGCATTCTAAGCATTCCTCTCTCTATTCTCTCTTATTCTTACAATCTTACATACATTCTAATTTCTAAGAGTCTTACAACTTACAAGTTACATACATCCACTCCTCTCCATCCAATTCCATTTCCAAGTTTCCATATTTCTTTTCTTTTCTTTCAACAATCAACATTCAAGAATCAAGGGTTACAACTTACAACTTACAAGAATCAAGAATCAAGAATCCACCAATCCATATTCATTGTTCAAGAATCAAGATTCAAGACAAGAATTAAGAGACTCCTCACTCTCCAATCACCACGTGAAAAATGGAAAAAAAATGACGGATTTAGAGACGGTTCTGGACCGTCTTTAAAATTGCTTGGTTTAAAGACGCTTTAGAGATGGCCGTAAACCGTCTCTAAACTTTTAGATGCTCTTGACCGTCATTAATATTGTCTGAAAAATTTGAATGTCTAGAAATCATTTAAGACGGTAAAAAACCGTCGTTAACTGTGGATAAAAGACGGCCATTGACCGTCTGGAATAAGAGAGTCTCTGACCGTCTTATATGCGACCATTTGAGACGGTCAAAGACGGTCCGTATTAAAGACGGTCATTGGTCGTCTCTTACTGGTAATCTGCGACTGTCAAGGACCGTCTCAATTAGAGACGGTCATTGACAGTCTTTTCCTGTAATTTGAGACGGCCAAAAATAGTCCGTATTAGGGGCGGTCCTTGGCTGTCTCCATTTGAGACTATCAAGGACCGTCTCTATTAAAGACGGTCTTTGACCGTCTCATATGTGGTCATTTGAGACAGTCAAACACCGTCCGTATTAGAGACGGTCATTGGCCGTCTTTTACTGGCAATCTGAGACTGTCAAGGACCGTCTCAATTATAGACGGTCATCGGCCGTCTTTTACTGGTTACCTGGCAGAGTTAAAAATAGTCTGTATTAGGGACGGTCCTTAGCCGTCTCCAATTGAGACTGTCAAAGATCGTCTCTATTAGAGACGGTCCTTAGCCGTCTTATAGTGGTCATTGGAGACTGTCAAAGACCGTTTGCATTAGAGACGGTCCTAAACCGTCTCTAATGCTCAAGTCAAAAATTAAGAACAAAAAAAATTATGAATTTCGAAAAAAAAAAAAAAAAGAAGTTAAAAAGCTTAGAAAAATAACTAACAATGTTTAAGAAAAAAATTTAGATTTTGAAAAAAAATAATAATAACTTTGAATAATGTTGATAATTTTGAAAAAAAAAAAAAAAAAATCGATAAGAAAATGATATTTTTGAAAAAGAAAATTTAAAAAATTAAACAAAATTGTGAAAAAATTGACAAATTGTAAAAAAAAATATTTTTTAAAAAAGAAAACTAGATTTTGTATTTTGAAAAGAAAATTAAAAAGTTATATAACAAAAGTGAGATAAAAAAAAATGATATTTTGAAAAAGAAAATTTAAAAAATTAAATAAAATTGTGAAAAAATTGACAAATTGTAAAAAAATATATATTTTTTAAAAAAGAAAACTAGATTTTGTATTTTGACAAGAAAAATTATCAAGTTATATAACAAAAGCGAGATTTAAAAAATGATATTTTGAAAAAGAAAATTTAAAAAATTAAACAAAATTGTGAAAAAATTGACAAATTGTAAAAAAATATATATTTTAAAAAAGAAAACTAGATTTTGTAATTTGACAAGAAAAATGAAAAAGTTATATAACAAAAGTGAGATTTAAAAAATGATATTTTGAAAAAGAAAATTTAAAAAATTAAACAAAATTATGAAAAAATTGACAAATTGCAAAAAAATATATTTTTTAAAAAAGAAAACTAAATTTTGTATTTTAACAAGAAAAATTGAAAAGTTAGATAACAAAAGTGAGATTTTGATGATGTGTTGTATATCCTTGCCGCCCCTATGCTTCTCCAACCCATTTTTGGGCCGGGTAATAATGTAAAAATGTTTTAATTTTTAAAAATTTTTGTCGGTAAAAATGTGTGTGTGTGTGTGTGTGTGTGTGTGTGTGTGTGTATATATATATATATATATATAAATTTTATATCATATGAATGGAAAAAAATTATATATATATATATATATAATTAAAAGGTAATATTTAAATGATTTGTAATATCACATGACAAAGAATATTGAAAAGTTTAGAAATTTTAATTGTGTTTAAGAAAAATTTTGAGAACAAAATAATGCTTTTAAAGAAAAAAATCGGCATTTTGAAATTTTTGAGAAAAAATTAAAATATGAGAAATTTTTTGAGATTTTGAAAATAAAAATTCAAAATTTGTATTTTAAATATTTTTGAAATATTTTATAATAAAAATAGTATTTAGTTAAAAGAGTAAAAAGAAATATATATTTTGAAAAAAAAAATGTTAAATTTATTTGTGAACAATAAAATTACTAAATTATTAGGCACATCCACTAATTGAACCTCTAATCACTTTTGGACAATTTAATCAGTTCAAATTGAAGAGTAAAGAACTTCAGATGTTTAAATCAAATTTCACTGAAATTGTTGATCAATCTTGTATGCCCAATATCTTTCTCATATGTATCCTGATTGAGGCGAGTAACTAGTCGAATTGAGAGTATTGATTAGTAAAATAGAGTGAATGGACTAGACTTGTAAAATGGTCCAAATATTCTGGTTAAAATTGTGACCCAACTTACTGACCTCGTGAGAACCTAAGAATTAATGTTAGTAAGTTTTGTGGGCCCCATCATGATGTGTGTCGAACATCAACACCGTGGATTTGATGTGTCCCCTTTAGGTTATGAGATATCTGAAAAATCATCGGTAAACGAAACTCAAGTGAGCCATACCATTTAAAACTATGTGAAGACGTCCTAAAAAATATAAAACCACTTGGTGGGGCCCACATGAGTTTTGGATGAGGTTAAAACTTGGTCTGACCCCTCATCTAAGTGGGACACACATAATGAGTGGATTGGATATGTGAATCACATTTAGGCAGGCCCAATATATGATTATGAATGTTTTAAGGAAACCTTTCTCTACTACATTTAAGTGAGTTACTCGTTACTTTTACCAGAGTAAACTCTGTGGGGTTCACCGTTATTTATTTATTTTGTCCACTCCATTCATCCATTTTAACAGATAATTTGAGGTCTAAATAACAAAAAGGAAGCATATCCAAAGCTCAAGTGGACCACACCACAGGAAATAGTGTGATTGAACCTTTACCATTTAAAATTTCTTGGAGGCCATAGAAGTTTTGGATCAAGCTATGTTTGTGTTTTCTATTCATTTATATATTTTTGATATTATGAACAACCTTTAACTATTTTTAGACAATCTGATCAGTCCGGACATGAAGAGTAAATAACTTCAGATGTTTAAATCAAAATTTACTCAAATTGTTGATCAATCTTGTTTGCTCAATATATTTCTCATATGTAGTATGATCGAGGAGAGTAACTAGTCAAATTGAGGGTAATGATCAGTAAAATAGAGTGAATGGACCAGACATGTAAAATGGGCCCATCATGATGTGTGTCGAACATCAACTCCGTGCATTTGATGTCTCCCCTTTAGCTTATGAGATATCTCAAAAATCATCTGTATACGAAACTCAGGTGTTGATTACCATATAAAACTATGTGAAGACATCTAAAAAAATATAAACAGTATAATATTGGATGTCATACCATTTTGGGGCCATAAAGTTTTGGATCAAGCTGATTTTTATTTTTTTCCCTTCATCTGGCCCTGTATGAGCTAATCAACATATTGGATGTCAAATAAACAGTACAGTAAGCCTTAGGAGGATTTTAATGATGGATATCCAATTACTATTGATTTCATGTGGTGTGGTGCACCTAAGATTTCTGTGGTGGGGTCCACTACAGATTTTTATCTGCCTCATTCTTTGGCTCATGATGTAAAATGATATCTCAAAATGGATGGATGGTGTGGATATAACAAATACATCATAGCGGGGCCCACAAAACTTGGTGGATGTTGGTCGGTGCTCTATGGGTCTCACCATGATGTATGTGTTTCATCCAAGTGGGACACACATAATGAATGGGCTGGATCTATGAACCACATCTAGGTGGGCCTAATAAATGATTGGTCGTGGCCCACCATGGAATGGTGCATCTGACTGACGGGGCAGATCCAAAGTTCAAGTGGACCCACCATAGAAAAGAGTGGGATAGTGACACCCACTATTGAAACCTTCTTAGGGCCCGCCGTGATGATTATTTGAGATCCAACCTGTTTATAAGTTAATACAGACATGGATGCAGTTGAAAATTAGTCTGACCCCTCATCCAAGTGGGACACAGGTAATGAGTGGGTTGGATATGTGAATCACATTTAGGCAGACCCAATATATGATTATGAATGTTCTAAGGAAACCCCTCCATTATATTATGTGGTGTGACCCCACATTTAGGATGATGTTTGTGTTTTCCCTTCATTAATATTTTTTTTGATATTATGAACATGTTGGATGACAAATAAACATTATTGTGGGCCCAAGGAAGGTATCAACGGTGGAAATCATTATTCCACACTGTTTTGTGTGAGCACTTGGTGGGGCCCACATGAGTTTTGGATGTGTATGAAACTTAGTCTGACTCCTCATCCAAGTGGGACACACATAATGAATGGGCTGGATCTATGAACCACATCTTGGTGGGGCCCAATAAATGATTATAAATGTTTTAATGGGAGGGCAACCCTCTCAACTATAGTATGTGGTGTGGCCCACCCAAGTCATGGATTGACTTTATTTTTAAGCTCGTGGCCCACCATGGAATGGTGCATCTGACTGACGGGGCAGATCCAAAGTTCAAGTGGACCCACCATAGAAAAGAGTGGGAATAATGATTTCCACCGTTGAAATCTTCCTATGGCCCACAGTGATGTTTATTTGTCATCCAACCTGTTCATGGGGTCCATTGGAATATATGTGTTTTATCTAAGCCGCCCATAAATTCTGATATATAATTTCAATGGATGAGCCTAAAAAGTAAGTAGATTGAAGGTCTAAGTGGACCACACCATAAAAAAAAATTTTATCGTTAATATTTTATGTGGTCCATTTATAGCTTCGATATGACTCCTTTTTTGTATCAACCCTTAAAATGATGATTTAAAATGAAGGACGGAGTGATGAGTAGATGAATAACATACATCACGGTGGGCCCCACAAGATCTAAAACTCAAGGGTTAAAATGCCCTCCGTGTCACGCCCCCAACTCGGGAAACCGGACTCACAAAATTCCCGATCGCCGAATCCGGCGCCGACAGCCTCCGTAGGACCCCATTCTCGGCTCCCAGCGCCCATACGCCAGGTTCCGATCCTGGGATGTTACAAGGGGGATTTTTCAACATCCGTTTAATTTGTAATAAGCATAACCAAAGGCATAACCCACAAACAACAACCAAAAACTCCATCACATTTCCACTATGATCAAAAACTTTACAAGTACAATGAGCATAAAGGGAAATACAATGAGAAAGGGCAAAAAGCTCCAAAAGATCTGCTCTGCGCTCCGGCCTCAGCGCTGCTGCGTCCTCGCGTCACCTGCACGCAACGGTCGTGCATAAGCTTATAGAAAGCTTAGAGGGTGGTGAAAGTGTGTGCACAAGGTAGTAAATGCAATATGCAGTATCAGAGTAATGCGGAACATGCTGGTGAATCCATGAATACCATTAGCCGTACCAAGGCTATGCGATGCAAGGCATGAATGATGTCGGCCATACCAAGGCTATGCGATGCAAGATGCAAGTCAAGCATACAAATCCTCATCTAAGTCCACATATCAGTACAACTCAAAATCTGGGATATCACCGGGGTCTAGTACACTCTAAACCAGATTGCCGCCCCATCGCGCGCAATAAGGTAAGTGGAAGAGACCTCACTACCCGCTTGCCAATATCGGGCTCGGCTCATCGATAGCGGATCCATTCCTCGAGCTGGTCAGACTCAGCCTAGCATTGCCCCCTCCTCTCAGGCGGGTAAGGCCGCACCCCCTTCCAACCGACCATGACACAGTGAAAAGCGCAGCCTCCTGGTAATCGACCATCGGGGCTCATGCACCCACTCGGTCTAGACGCTGGAGCAACCTCTTGGTACCATAAGGGTTTAGGGACTTTCACCCAGGGATATCTATAGCACCCCATATAGAACAAGATTTTCGGTATCCAATCCTGCCAACCACGATATGACTGTGGCGGCTACGGCCCTGATGTCGCTAGGGCGTACAGTAACCATATCACACAATGCAAATGCATGAATCACACTCTCCAGTTATGCATAAATCCTGCACGTCTCGTGCGCTCCTGTGGGGTAACACCGCCTAAACGGGAGCCCCTAAACAATCTGCCCGAAGGCATATGCTATGATCAGCCACCAAGCATACATATGATGCGTATGATCATGAATCATGGGACTATACTAAACATGTTATATGGGATAGATGTTGTTGATAAGGAGATGGGCCTAGACGGCCTACAAGTATGGGCCTAACAATGGGCCCTAGGGAGAATTAGAATGAATGCGGACATTTAACCAACATTATTCTACAATGTGGACGTCAAACCAACATTGCTCCCAAGGCATTGCCCGTCGTAAACATCATTACATAAATCATGTTGGGATCACACATTGCAATGGACTTTCGTTACATCCCATTGGGCTTTAAATACATCAAATGGGCCGTATCACATGGCCCTTACATTCATCAAATGGGCCGCAATAATGGGCCTCACCAATGGGGCCTTATGTACATTGCAATGGGTCATAACCCATGGGCCTTAGATACGTCAAATGGGCTTAGTCTCACGGGTCTTAAAATACATCAAATGGCCTAAGGACATGGGCCTTACATCCACATCAAAGTGGGCCCCAATGATCTACCACAAATACATTAAGATGGACCTCAAAACATGCCAAGGTGGGGTCCACTTGGACTATGGATTTGGCTCGTCTTTAACTCATGCCATAAAATGATCCTTCAAAACAGATAGATGGATTGGATGCAACATAAGCATCACGGTGGGGGTCCAATTGAGGGCCCACCATAATGTGTATTACCTAAATAATATAAATATATATATATATTTTTGAGAGATATATATATATATATATATATATATATATATATACAATAATATATATGTATATAATTATATATACAATAATATATATATATATATATATATATATATAATATATATAATACATATATATATATATATACACCACACACATACACACCCACGCACATGCTCACGCACACACACGCATGCACCCACGCACGCACCCATGTACACACACCCACACGCACACACCCACATGCACACACCCACCGTCCACTGGACAGTGGGAATACATGCATCCCATCGGGCTCCACCGTCCAGCGGACGGTGGAGAAAAGAAAAAAATAAAAAATAAATAAATAAATCACTGTGGGTCCACGTGGGGCCCACTGTAATGTTCACATGCCATCCAACCCGTTCATAAGGTCACGCAGACCCAGGAGAAGGGAAAATACAAATTTCATCTTGATCCAAAACTTCTGTGGGCCCCAAAAATGGTTTCAATGGTAGTCCTTCTATTCTCACTATTTCCTTTGGTGTGGGCCGCCAAAACAGTGGATGGGCCTGATCTTTGGAGGGGGCCCACTCCATGGAGGGACCCACCTAATGGACAGGATGGATGAAACATATACATCATGGTGGGGCCCACGGCTGGAGGCCGTGGGTGGCTGCCAGCCGCCCGCCGCTGGCGCAGGAGCGTAGGCAGCGCCTGCTGCACCCTGACACAACAGCAACGCTGCTGCCTCTTCTTTCTTTTCTTTTCTTTTTTTTTGTTTTTGTTTTTCGAAGAAAATTTCATGTGGGGCCCGCTACTGGAGAATCCACTCCGTCCAGTGTATTCTATGGCTCGAAATACACCAAATAAGTCTAATATACAAAATGTTTGGTGTGTGGGTGCAGCAAGGTGGGTCCTAAAAGCTTGAACGGTAGGAAACAGAGTTTTCTTTGGTATGGCCCGCCTGATGATCGGATGGACACCATTTTTCGGCTCAACGCCTAAAATAGTCTTGTGGAAGAAATGAACGGCGTGGATTGAATACATACATCTAGGTGGGGCCTACATGAGTGGACCACCTTACCGGCTTGGAAAAAAGCCATTTGCCCAGTAACGTCCAGCGTCCCTGGACGCTGGACGGCTCTTGCTCTGAGGTGGGCCCTATTTAGGTGGGCCTCCAAATGATGGATGGTGTGGGGATACACATTCAAAAGGGGCCCCACTTATAAGAGGCTTGGATACACTGCCTACCTCATGGTGGGGTCCATCCAAATGGGCCACACCATTTTGATGGGTGGACAAGGTGGATAATCTCATGCTTCAAGGTGGGCCACAAGCCATCATACACAAGAGAGAGAGAGAGAGAGAGAGAGAGAGAGAGATCGGTGAGGATGGAGGGACCCCGCCACTATGGGCCCCTCATACAAACATACATCAAGGTGGGTCCCACATATATGGACCCTTAATCAAACAAAATGAATAAAAAACAATTATCTAAAATCACCCACCGCTCCTTCTTGCTCCTTAGGCTTCCTTTGCTCTTTATCTTCGATTCCAACGGAGGAGATGGGGTTTGGATGGTTGAGATGGAAGATGGAAGGGTAGGAAAGGTGGGCCACACTTGTTGCTTGGGGGAAGTTGGAGAGGCTTGGATGTGTGAAGCTCTCTTGCTTGGGAAAGTGTTTTGAAAGTGAAGGAGAGAGAGGGTTGTAAAGAGAGAGAGATGGGTGATGTTTGATGGAGTGATGGATGTGGTGTGTGATGGGTGGGTGTAAGAGGCTCTTTTTGACTTTTGGGGTAAAAGTTGTAAGAGAGGTATGGGCTTGTAAGAATCTTTTGACTTTGGGGCTTGCTTGGGAAAGGGTGAAAAGTTGATGTGTGTACTTGACATGATGGATTGATTGATGAGTGATTGATGTGACATCTCGTTGAGATTCTCTTGGGTTTCGCAACGCGCGGCGTTTTCCTCGCACCGAACGCTAGCCCACATCTCCTGGCTAGGGTATCGCATCGGCGCGCGAGTCGCGGCATCGGAACCACGGCGACGGTGTGGTCGTATTGGTACAAGTCTCGGTTTGAGTCGACATGGGTTGACAGCGTGTGAATCAGGGTCGCGTGCAACGCCGGTTAAGGGTCGAAGGTTGCCGAAATTCGACCGGAAAGACCTCGGGAACCTACGCAACGGTACGGTCTAAGATGCGGGTTTTACACTCCGTCACCCCCACCCCCAAAATATAATCGGCCCGTGCGCGCCCCTCTCCCAAATCCCTCACTCTCGCGCGCCCGCCCCTCCCAAAACCCAAACCCAAACCCTCTCTCGCACCCGCCCCTCCCCAAAAACCCATGGCCGAATCGAGAGTCCTCGTCACTGCCATCCTTCTCGAATCTGACACAGGTGGTTTCTTCCTCATGGCTGAGAGAAGAAGCATACACCTACAACAATGACAATGGCTGCCACGGCTGAAGATGAAGAGGACGAGCGCGAAAAGGTTTATAAGGCCATGCGTGGAGGCAGAAGAAACCCGATTGAGATGAATCGGAGATTATACACAGTGCTGGTGCTGGACAAAGCATCCATGGCTACCTCCATCGATAACACAGGTAAGGGTATATAAAATCCCCAATTTGGGATTATCGGTTTCGAATCTGGGCTTTGAAATCACGAATCTGGAATCCCTAATTGAATGTCTGCATTTAGGGGTTCGAATCCCAAATCGCTAATTTAACTGGATTTAGGGATTTTGAATCTGAAATCCCCATTTAATCTGGATTTGGGGATCTGGATTCCGAAAGTCCCTAATTTCTTATTTCTAAAGTCAGGGATTCGAAAATCCCTGATTGACTCGATTGATTTAGGGTTTCGAATAATCCCAAATTTCCAATTTGGGGATTCTGAATCTGAAAATCTCTAATTGATGATTTGAGGATTCCGAATTCAAAATCTATAATCTAGATGTCTTAATTTCTGAATTCAGGGAAAAATCCCTAAAAAAAAAAAAACAAAAACCTAAATTTGAAATCCCAATTTGCCTGATTTGGGAATTCAAAAATCTGAAATTTTGAATATGAATCTATAATGGGTGACTTTGAATCTGATCATCCATGCCTTTGCACAGTGGCTCTGATACCAACTGTGGGAATTAACAGTGTTGGCTTGATCATCCATCTAATTTGGGCTATTTAATTGAATATGCACATGTGTTGGCCTACCATTTATCTTGAATTTGATTTTTTTTTATTTTTTTTCATCATTCATTCCCATTTTCTGTTAGCAAATTACTGTGCTTCGTGTTTGTGCCCCCAATTTGAACTTATTGTGATAAGATATATCACATGTTAAATCTTGTTGACCTCCTTTGCATGCTTCTTTTATAGCTTGTAGATGACAATGATTGGTATACGGATTCCATAAATAAAAAAATCTCTTTTATGGAATTCATTTCTTGTCAGCCCTAAAGAATTCATTTCTCAACTGTATTGTCTAATTTTATGTAAGCATCAACAGGCTGAAATTGTTCTCTCCAATGACATTGGGAGCAGATTTATATAGAAGATTTGCCGTTTCCCTTACTCTAGAAATATATAGTACAAGGACCTTTTACAATCCATCAAAGTTAAATCTCTACTATCTTGTGAGCTCTAAAGAATTCATATCTCAGCTGTTACTCTCAAATTTTATGTAAGTACTTTCTCTTTGAAATGCATGGCCACATGTCATATTTCTATACCTTTGCAAGGGCTCCATATTCCATCGGTAGTTATAAGTTCACGCATCATAACAAATAATGCAGTCTTGCACTCATTGAAGGCCATACCTATTCTCTTACCCCCCAAGGGCTTTTTCTGGCCGTTCACTTGGTGAGTTGACCATCGTCAAGTCCCAGAAAACTTTATGCAATTGGTTGAAAAGCGAGGCAATGTTGGGTGTCAGTTTACATGAAAATTTTGTAATGTTGGGTTTTTTATATGTTGTGGGCAACTTTTTTGCTTTTAGAATTTGGCACTGCATAATCGAGGACCTAAACATCCATTTCCTTGTAAAAGACTCTAACAACATTCCTTTTTCACCCATCAGTGCTCCTAAAATACTTTCTAGTATTTATGATCTTCTAAAATTTACTACCATATCTTGCAATTCTGCTTTTGGGAGTTTCATGCTAAAGGATAGGAAATATTTGCAGTTTCCTCCTGATTTGAACCCATAAATATGCAATTCCAGCCCCTGCATCAATGCCTGATATGTCATTAATAGGCTGTAGTATGTCATTATTGTAGAAAGGGGTTTTCTATCATTGTGCTTTGTTTATGTTTGTGTTGTGTTTGCTGATTTGTTGTATCCATTTGATATATTTTCTTAGTGGGTATAATTTGGATCTCATGATTAGAAAGTTGTTTAATCCGTTAGTGAGTACAAGATTGGCAATGTGGTTTTCTATCACAGGTCTGGGTTTTTAATATGCCAATATTTTCTGCAGATTCTGGAGCCATACCAAAGTAATCTTTCTTATCAGCCTTCTAACCCCGGACTATGGGCATCCTTGGTTTGCTTGCTGAGATCTATGCACTACCAAACCTTAAAATGAACCTGAAGTTTTTTGCCCTAGGAAGCTAATTGTGGGGACAAAAATGTCCAAAAGCTGCTCAAGCTGGGTCACACTTTTTAGAACTTTTAGCTTAAAAATCAAGTGTTTCCTTCCTCAAGTTTTTAGAACTTTTAGCTTAAATCTCTAGTATTCCCATCGTGAAGTAGGAGAAACCACCAATTATAATATCTACAATGAACAGTATATTGCAACAAAACCATGTTTCTTCTTATAGCCAATACTATAGTTTTTAGAAGTAAGCAATGATTTATCATAACAAATTGTAGAAAAAAATAGAAATTTGTGGAAAAGCTCTCCCTTGACTTTTTGTAGCTAAAAATGCATGAATTAGCTAAAATATGTGATGTCTAATTGCCTATTTATTCGATGTGTATATGTAAGCGTCTTTGATGTGCATGTGTATGAATGATGGCATTCTTTTTCTTAGTCAATGCACTACAAAATTCAAAAGGATGAAGATGATGGAAACATCCTTTGGTTGTCCGTCATTACGATGATTCACTTTCATATTTGAGGAAATGAAATCATTACATAACTACACATCTCATCTCAAATTGCATCAGGCTCTAGCAATAGGAACACTAGAACTT
>JAJHSJ010002276.1:0-42866 GCA_021015155.1 Magnolia officinalis | reverse complement strand
CGCAGCAAGTCGCCCGATTCAACGGTGGATTGCGTATGGCGATTCAGGATCGGGTTCAGATGCAGACCGTCTGGACGATGAATGATGCGATCAAGTTGGCTACTCGGGCATAAGCGCAACTTAAACGTCCTAACACACGGACCTATCCTACTGCAAGGATTACTGCGACAGGTCCACCCCAGGGAGCTCCACATCCTAAGGGGAAGGAGCCCGTAAGAGCACGCATTCAACCTCCTACGTCTGAGAACCGAGATCAGGGAAGCGGGCAAGCTAGACCCCAAAGGGCGTCTCGACTGCTGCTGGTCCAAGTAGAATTCTGACCTCTTATGCTCGGCCAAGGCCCGACACCTGCTATCGTTGTGGCCAGCCCGACCACCTGTCAAATACTTGTACCCAGCGAAAAGTGGCAAACTCGCCATTAATTATGGTAGTGCTGATAACGCTTATGAAGATCCAAATATTGAAGAATAGGAGCATACCGCCAAGGACGAGGTAGATGATCAGATTGGGTTCAGCAAGATCACGGCGAGCGCTCGTCGTGAGGTGGCTATTATATGCGCCAAGAAAAGAAGTGCATGCACAGCGGCATAACATCTTCCGCACTAGGTGTACGGTGATCGAAAGGTTTGTGACGTGATCATTGATAGTGGAGGGAAGCAGCGGAAACATCGTCTCTAGGGGCATGGTAGAAAAATTGCAATTGAAAACAGAGCGTCATCCCTCTCCATATACAATCGTTGGATCAAGAAGGTCAGCGAAACAAAGGTAATTGAACGGGCACCATATCTTTTTCAATTGGCAAACATTATAAGGGAGAAGTAGTATGCGATGTGGTTGATATGGAAGCATGTCACATACTACTCGGTCGACTCTGGCAATCTGACCGTGACGCCACTCATAAAGGGCGAGGATAACATATATATCTTCGTCAAGGACGGCCGGAAGACCATATTGGCCCCTATAGATCCAGAAGGACCACCTGAACTTCTAAAGTTGAGGGTCATTTTCTCTTAACCATTCGGGACTTCGTGGAGAATCCAAAGAAAACAGGACAGACTTATGCATTAATTGTGAAAGGGGAATAACTCGAGCCTACCATCATCCCTGAAAGACTAAGGCCTTGTTACATGAATTCTAAGAAAATCTGGCCTGAGGACCTTCCCGATGGGTTACCCCCTATGCGAGATATCCAACACCATATCGACTTTGTCCCGGGGTCCAGTTTACCTAATCGTCCTCATTATCGAATGAGCCCGAATGAGTGTGAGATTTTGCAGGGACAAGCGGAGGAACTGATCTGTAAGGGTCTTATTCGAGAAAGCATGAGCCCATGTGTTGTACCAGCTCTGCTAACTCCAAAGAAAGATGGGAGTTGGCACATGTGTGTCGACAGCCGGGCCATCAACAAGATCACCATAAAATATAGGTTTCCATACCACGGTTGGATGATATGTTGGATATGCTAGAGGGTGCAAAAATATTCTTTAAATTAGACTTAAGGAGCGGCTACCATCATATTCGAATACGGCCAGGTGATGAGTGGAAAACGGCCTTTAAGACCAAGGAAGGATTGTACGAATGGATGGTCATGCCTTCGGTCTTTCTAATGCGCCTAGCACATTCATGAGGTTGATGAACCAAGTTCTGAAACCTTTCATTGGGCGGTTCGTTGTGGTTTATTTGATGATATTTTGATATACAGTTAAGACGAAAACCACCATATGGAGCACCTCAAGAAGGTCCTTCAAGTGCTCACTGAAAATACTGTACCTCAATTAAAAAAGTGTAGCTTCATGACTGATAGCCTATTGTTTCTGGGTTTTGTGGTTACATCCACGGGCATTCGAGTAGATGAGGAAAAGGTGAAGACAATCAGAGAATGATCGGTTCCCAAAACTATTCACGAAGTGTGAAGTTTCCATGGACTAGCGACATTCTATCGTCGGTTCGTGAAAAATTTCAGTACCATTGTGTCATCGATCACAGATTGCATGAAGAAAGGGCAGTTTCAGTGGACTGACGAAGCCGACAGGAGCTTTGCCGAAATTAAGCACAGATATATAACGACCCCGGTTCTTGTACTTCCCAACTTCGACAAACTGTTGAAATCGAATGTGATGCCTCATCGGGATGGGGGATTGGGGGAGTTTTGTCTCAAGAAGGTAGGTCAGTAGCCTTCTACAGTGAGAAACTTAGTGATGCACGCAAGAAGTAGTCTACATATGAGATCGAGTTGTACGGTGGTCCATGCACTGCGACATTAGCGACATTATTGATTCAAAGGGAATTCATACTTTACATGGACCATCAAGCCTTCAAATTTATTAATAGTCAAGCTAACATTAACCGTGTGCATGCTAGATGGATCTCGTTTTTGTAGAAATTCACATTTGTGCTAAAACATAAGTCAAGGCAACAGAACAAAGTAGTCGATGCGTTGAGTCGTCGTGCAACTTTGTTAGTCACTATGAGCAATGACGTTGTCGGGTTCGATCGCCTCAAAGACATATATGCCGACGACGACGACTTCAAGGACGCATGGGTTATATGTCAGGAAGGTCACCCCGGTGACTTACATATACAAGACGGGTTCCTTTTTAAGGAAAATCGACTATGTATTCCAAAGAGTTCGCTAAGGGAACAGATAATCCAAGAGCTACATAGAGGTGGCCTTAGTGGACACCTTGGGCGAGACAAGACGCGACCTCTTATAGAAGAACGGTATTACTGGCCGCAATTGGTACGTGATGTGGGAAAAGCAGTCCAACGCTGTTATATTTGTCAGACTTCTAAGGGGCAATCTCATAATACGGGCCTCTACACCCCGTTACCCGTGCCTGACGGCCCTTGGGAGGATTTATCTATGGACTTTGTGCTTGGTCTCTCACGAACACAACGCGGCATAGATTTGGTGTTCGTGGTAGTAGATCATTTTTTCAAGATGACATACTTTATTCCATGCAAGAAGACTCTCGATACAACACACGTGGCGAATCTATTCTTCAGAGAAATTATGCAGCTACACGGGGTTCCCAAGACTATTACTTCCGACCGTGACACAAAGTTCATAAGTCACTTTTGGCGGACTTTGTGGACTCGATTCAATACACGCCTTCAATTCAGCAACGCGTACCACCCACAGACTGACGGTCAAACTGAGGTTATGAATTGCACGTTGGGAAACTTCCTTCGATGTATTTCAGGAGAAAAATCGAAACAGTGGGATTTGCCCTTGTCTCAAGCGGAGTTTGCATTCAATAACATGGTGAACCGCTCGATAGGGAAATCCCCGTTCCAGGTTATTTACGGACGAGTACATCACCACACACTAGACTTGGTCCCTCTGTCCAAGCTCCCAGGCATGAGCATTGCAGCAGAACATATGGCAAACAAAATCATGGGCATTCATGCGGAGGTACAGAACAAGCTACATGCCTCGAACGAAAAGTACAAGGAGCAAGTGGACAAGTATCGGCGACAGAAAGTGTTCGAGGTGGGCGACCAAGTAATGGTTCATCTGCGCAAAGAAAGATTTCCGACCGGAACGTACAACAAGTTGAAGAATAAAAAGATTGGACCGGTACCAATCATCCGAAAGATCAATGACAACGTTTATGTTGTTGATCTTCCAGATGATATGGCAATCTCACGGACTTTCAATGTCGCGGACCTGACCGAGTATCATTAACCAGCGCATAATGATAACTCGAGGATGAGTTCTTTTGAAGTAGAGGAGACTGATGTAGAGCTGGTCGCGGACAATTATATGGCAAAGATGGATCAAAAAAGGCCCGGTCGGCGACAGAAGTGATCTGGACCATCAGACCTTCAATTATGCGTATCTTGCAATCCGGGATGAGTTAGCCGACGTAAATATATGATTGGGGGTAGAATGAGCTACTTTAGCCAACCAAACCTACTATGCCGGTTTACGACGCTCGGAATTGCGAGAAACCCCTGATTCGACTGTCATTTCCCTGTTTCAATTTCGTTTTTACTATAAATAGTAAGTTTTAGTTTAACTATAACTCTTCATCCGTCGGACTTTAGGAGTTGCGCCCAACGTAAAAAGAGCTTAGAATAATTAGGGGAACGGTTTGGTGAAGCCAAATAGGACACTTACTATTTTTGGCCTAAAACAGTAGACATCACGACCGTCTATAAATAGTAAGTTTACTATTTATAGTAAGTCGCGAATTCTAAGAGTTTTAGTTGTAGTTTGATTATGATTTCTTTCTCATTGCTTAGTACCCTTATTTAAAGGTTGTGAACTCGTTTTTATGCACATTATTAATATATTTCGAATTTATTAGAATTTATTTCTATTTTCTGCTCTCTTTTCTCGTGGATTCGAGAAAGTCTCTGTGAGGAGTCCAGAGAAGTTCCGTGGATTCGGAATAGTTATCCTCTTGAGGAAGACGGTGCTCGACCTCACGTCCTCCCCTGCGTCATTTGGTTGATGATAAGCGGTTGAAATGGATGGTAAAGGGATGCATATACATAGAAAGAGTCATTTGGTTGATGGTAGGCTATGGTAATTGGAGTCAAAGTGAAATGGACAGCAATAAAATCATGCGAATTGGAATCCTCTCAAAAGGCTAAGAAGCGGATGAAAGTTCCCAAAAGGTTGGATTTTCGAATGCGGGCCCACTTTTTTGCCAATGTATATATTTCAATAGGCCTATTACAACCAGCATGTCAAATGTCACATGTACTAATTTGAGGTATTAAAACTGATTTACATAATGCATTCGAATTTTAAGCATCCAAATACACTTTCTGGATTCCAAACTATTTTAATTGCCTGCATCCAAACACAACCAAAGATTCCAATTCACAATGATTCCATTTAACATCTTATTTGGATTCCAATGTATTTCAATGCATTCTTTTCCCTTCATTTCATGAGGAGCTTGGGATCACCATTCTCTGGCCTTTTTATTACTATTACATATACAGGTGTAATTTCATTTGGATTAAATTACCGTGTGGTAAACGCTGGGAGTTACTTTTGGCATGTGTTTGGAGTTGAAGTAAAATGCAAATGAATTACGTCTCAAAAGACGTGCTTGCATGCATGGAAATTCATGGAAATTGGATGGGAATTACTTTTGGCATGTGTTTGGAAGAGATATAAAATGCACATGAATTAGGCGGCCTCAAAAGACGTGATTGCATGCGTGGAAATTCATGGAAATTGGATGGGACTTGGTCTGATTAAATCGGTGGGTCCCACTGTGATGTATGTGTCCAATCCACAGTGTCCATCTGCTTTACCAGCTCGTTTAGGGCACAATCGTAAAATTGAAGTAGATTATAAACTTAAGTGGATCACAGTACCATTGGAAACTAGAAGGAAAATGACGTCCACCGTTGAATGCAGAAACGTAGTTCATTGCTCATAGGGATGTATATCTGCCATCCAACCTCTTTTATAGGAAACGGATTGGCTACTCCCCCTGACACCAGCCCCGTAGCTGATGGTCGGTGCTCTGTGGGCCCCACCATGATGTATGTGTTTCATCCATTCCGTTCATCCATTTTTAAAGATCATTTTAGGGCTTGATACCAAAACTGAGAGGGATATCAATCTTAGGTGGACCACACCACATGAAAACAATAGTGATTGGATATCCACCATTAAAATCCTCCTAAGGCCTACTGTACTGTTTATTTGACATCCAATCTGTTGATTAGGTCATACATGCCCAGATGAAGGGAAAAAACAAAAATCAGCTTGATCCAAAACTTTTATGGCCGCCAAAATGTTTTTAATGGTCTACACTCATTCAACACTGTTTCCTGTAATGTGGTCCCCTTGAGATTTCTATATAACTCACTTTTGGTCTCATACAGTAAAATGATCTCTAAAAATAGATAGACGGCATGGATGAAACACATACATCATAGTGGGGCCCACATAGCACCGACCACCAGCCATTGGCTGGTGTCAGGGGGGAGTAGCCAATCCGCTTCCCTTTTATAAGGTCACATTTACATGGATAAGAAGAAATCACAAATATCAGCTTCAACCGAAACTTTGGTGGCCACCAATAAGTTTTCAATCGTAGGCATTTAATTGTCCCTGTTTCTTATGGTGTGGTCCACTTGCACTTTGGATCCGACTCATTTTTTGTCTCATGCCCTAAAATGAGTAGGTAAAATGGACGGATGGCATAGATCAGGTTCATATATCACGATGGGGTCCACAGATTTTACATTCATGGTATTTTTTTTTCCTGAATTTCAGCCCCACCAAGTTCTCCAAACAGAGCGCAAATTGGCTGAGACTCCGGAATCAGCTGTGGGTAAGACCCTGAACGTAGGGCCCCTCTCGATATGTTCAATGTATATCCACGCCGTTGATCTGTTTTTTTTCACCTTATTTTATATTACAGCTCCAAAAATGAAGCCGATAAAAGTTTCAGGTAGACCACACCAAAGGAAACAGTGTTTATTGAACTGCCATCATTAAAAGATTCCTAGTATCCACTGTAATGTTTACTGACCATCCAACCTATTGATAAGGTCGTGCAGATCTGGATGAAATGAAAAAATGAATATTAGATTGGTCTAAAACTTTTGTAGCCCACAAAAGGTTTATAATGGTCATTAACCATTGTTTCCCGTAGTGTGGTCTACCTGAAAAGACAGATGAACTGCATGGATATACAATGCATGCATTGAGGTGGGCTCCTTCGGTGAGGGTCTCACCCCATAGCTGGTTCTAGGTCGTTAGAGGACCTAATAAACCCACATAGTTAGTTATAGGTCGTTAGAGGACCTAATAATTAGTGGGTTTGGGTCTAAATTATAGTGACAAGTTGATTTGGTCCAAAAGTTCAACCTAAAAATAGACCCAACCCAATCAAATTTTAAAATAGATTGAATTTAGGTTATACCAAAGGGAGTAACACATTAATGGGTGTTATTGGGCCACCTCAAATGTATTTGTTGTATATCCAGTCCACCTGTTTTTCTATCTCATTTTACAAGGCAATCCCAAAACTTAAGAAGATTCAAATCCCAAGTGGACCATACCACTAGAACAGTGATGAATGACCATTAAAAACATTTTGTGGGCCATACAAATTTTAGATTAATCTGATCTTTGTATTATCCCTTTGTCTAGATCTTATATATCAACAGGTTGTATTGCAAATAAGCATTATAAAAACCTTCCTATGGCCCGTTTGAAAATTTAAATGGTGAGGCACTTAATCAACATTGTTTCCTATGGTGTGGTCCATCTGAGATTTGGATCTGCATAATTTTGGGAATCCCATCCTAAAATGGGCTTGAAAAATGGATGGATGGCATGGACATACAACACATCATCAAGGTGGGCTCCACGGTAAGGGTAACACTCACTAATGTGTTACCTTGGTAATACCTAATCCACTCATATACTAAAATGGATTAAACTAGACCTATACCCAAGAAAAAGTATATTATTATTAATTTTCATTTGAGGCAGAGCATTTTTTTTTTCCTCGAAAACATGCGTATCCATCCATTACTTGTGACAAACCCAATGGTGATGGCACAAATCGCGGGCCCGTTAGTGACAAAGAACACACCAAAACTCACATTAATTTGACCATTCTAACCATCTTATTACACTTAATGAATAGTATAGAGGAAGATCATGATTAATAACATATATCTGACAGTAGAAGCAAGTTGAGCGTCTTTAATCATCTTCTTTTAAAAAGTTTAAGAGAGGATGTGGAACGCTTTTGTATTGCAGAACCTTTTATTCTTTTACTATAAGGGGTTGTTTAATTTTTATTGTATTTCTTGGTATATAAGTTATGATTATTTATAATTGTAATTATGGTATCCTTCTTAATGTTGATGTTGGTAGGTAGAGCTAGGTAGAATCCAATCCGAACCGAACCGAACCAAAAGCCTAGATCGGTGCGTTTCGAGTAGGACCACTCAAATCCGATCGTACATCGGATCGAGTTCAGAGCATGGTCAATCCGGACCGATCCGATCTGATTCGGTCGGGTACTATATAAGTAATACTTTTTATTTTCATTTTTTTACTACCCGCCTCGCCCGAATGAAACCCTAATCCCTCCCTTATCTTCTCTACCCGAACGGCGCCGCACCCACCCATCTCTCCTCCTTTCTCTCCCACTTTTTCTCCCCTCCTTTCTCTCCTTCTCTCTCCTTCTTTCCCACCTTGCTCCTTTCTCTCCCTCTTTCCCCCGATCTTGATTCACTCGACTGGACAAACTCAACTCGATCCGACTCGGTTTGGTTTCCCTAACCGAATCGGACACGGTTCGGGTCAGGCTAGCAAGGATTTGGATCGAATCGAGTCAACCCTGCTGGACTCGGTCCCAGATCGAATTGAGTTCGGGTCAGGTTCTTAGAAAAATCAGATCGAGTTGAGTTGGACCTAATCCGGTCCGACTCAACTCGATGCCCACCTCTATTGGCAGGTAAATTGTTTGTAAAGCTTGGTTGTTTGCTTTAAATTTGTTTAATTTGAGCATGTAAAAACTGTAAGGCCATTGTGATATGTATGTGTCTTATCCACACCATTTATCTATTTCTTTAGCATTTTTTAGGCCATGAGTCAAAAAATGGGATATATCCAAAGCTCAGGCCGATCACACCACAAGAAACAATGGGATTTGAATGCCTACCTATTGTTGAGAACTTATTTTAGGCTATGGAAGTTCTAAATCAAGCTCATATTTGTGTTTTACCTTTGTTCATGTATGTACAACCTTTTGAATAGGTTAAATGATCCTAGTTACCATCACTGTAGGGACCATAGATGGCTATCGTCTTTCAACTATAGATGTCATCATGATCAATCTTTTTAGGTGTGGTTCACTTGAGCTTTGGATTTATCCTAATTTTGGAATCATACCCTAAAATGAGTTGACAAAGCAGATAAACAGTTGAATAAGACATGGGACTCAAAGATTTTCCTCCATACTCAAACACATTCAGTTTCATGCATTTTGTTATAGGTGAAAATGAGCTGGTCAGAAGCATGAGGTCAGCTTGGATGTCCATATAGGTCGCATGGTCGCCAATGCCAGTCATGACTAAGGAAGCTCCTCAATGGCCAAAAAATTATAATCTTGTATTTCGACTATATGACGCCGAGCTCCCCCATTAGGGCTATACACAAACCGAGTTAGCTCGCTGGACTTGACTCGAAAAAGCTCGATTAGACTTGGTTCGAAACTAAGTTTGAGCCGAGTCGAGCTGATTTTTTTAGCTCGAAAAAATTTCAAACCGAGTTCAAGCTTGCCCCAGCTCGACTCGACTCAGATCAAACTTGGATCAAACCAGTTCGGTGACTTGGTTAGTTTGATATTGATGTTGTTCACCAAGTGTTTGATGAAATGACTCAACGAAGTGTAGGCTGGTGGCAAGGAAGGTATGTTTCATGAAACAAATATCATTTTTTTCTTGATTTTGATGTTGCCTATAAGGTGTTTGATGAAATACCTGTAAAACCACTGCTGTTGTTTTACATACAGTTAGAATTTGAATGTGCAGTCCATGTGTTTGTGAAAATGCTACACAGCCGAACTCGGCTCGATCTTGGTTCAAACTCGGCTCGAATTGGCCTGAGTTGCTGACCGAACTGAGCCGAGCTGGCCATCAGGCTCGAGGACCAAGCCGAGTCGAGCCGAGTTCGAGCTGAGGTCAGCTAGTGGCCGAGCGGAGTCGAGCTGTGCTGGATCGACTCGTGTACACTTCTACGCCCATGACCTCGTCTGTGCCCGAGCTGATGTTCAAATCTTCTGGAAGAGCCTTCGAGGCACGATCCCGTATAAGACCTAGTACGCCCTGCTCAGAAGGCTTGCAGAAGAGCTCATACACCGAACGATAAGCTGAAGAGGATGATCATCTCAGATTTCGCCTTATGTCCTACTAATGAAGGGAGCTCGATCCCAATGCTCGGATACGACAGTCGATATCAGGTTGCCAGGTTGGCAATTTACTCAATGTTAGGGGAAAGCTCGATCACGACCATCAAAGAGCCTAGGTCAGTAAACTACTCCTCAGGACAGCCGTGCAGCCAGCTCGAATGCTTGACCTCGACCTCTTACTGCATGTTTATCCTGATTCCAACCACTCAGATCTTATTAAAGAAATCTGTCCGAGATCCCAGCCAAAGATCTCGGAAGATATCCGCGACATGCTTGGGATCCGATTCTCTCTACAATACACACCTACTAAATAGGGAAATTGCCATCTACGCCACCATCCCTTTCAACTATAAATAAGAGCATCTGTAACATTGAAAGGTATACACAAATCTCACCCAAAAATCCTACATTCTTCTAGACCTAGTCTGCATGTTTGACTTTGACATCGGAGGGTCTCCTGTTGCAGTCAGAGTCTCCAGATTTGTCTTCCCTTGCAAGTCTTAGGTGGTCTAAGGAGGATGTCAAAATTTATGCATCCACATATTTCATCATGATTTTCAAGACACAAATATTCTCTATTTACTCTCTCTCACACAAACACGCGACACAAGTCATTGTGAAGCTTTTACCAATATTTACATGTATTTATATGAAAACAAACACCCCCACAAAATTTATAACCGCCACCAAGTGAATGGTTTAAACTATTATTTGTATGAAAACTCAATTATAATTTCTATACCCAAGCTTAACACTCGTATGATGATTGGATTGTATCTTCATCCCTTCATATTAGACCCAACCCATTATGCTAAATGAGGGACTCTCTTGCACTCAAACAATCGCAATGTGAGACAAACACGAATCCAATCCGTCCATCAAGTCCGCTGTCTAATTTTCACCATGGATCCTTAAAGTGAGTCAAATAAAAAAACTTAGGTCAGCCACAACCTAGTTAACCATTTTAAAATTAGTTTATAACTCTAAAATCACTTGATGCGACCCACACTAGTCTGCAAATATCCCATCAGCGAGTCCATTCATCATGATGTGGCACCATAGATGAGTGGATTGGATGGCATATGCACATGGGACCTCACAGTAGGCCCCATTGTTGCACAGCACGCCAACAACGCAGTGGGCCTAGATCCAATCTCAGGCCTCACCCACAAACGATAAACAGGAAGAAATATAAACTAGAAATAAATCAAACCAATCCAAAACAAACCACAAGACAAGATGTACGTGGAAAAACCCCAATCTAGAGTAAAAAACCACGGATGCAAACTTCCACTATGAAGAACGAAGATTACAAGGCAATATACTAACCTCTCCCTTGGAAGTACAGAGAAAATCCCTTGTCCACACCTTAGAAATATTTCCCAATATCACCTTAACCCTGGAATAGCCCTAGGAACCCCAATTTATAGTTTTGACAACTTTCCTTTCCGCATCCTAGTTGCGAAAGGACTTGCGACACGAAATCCGCGAAACTCCTTTCCGCATCCCAGTTGCGAAAGGACTTGCGACACGAAATCTGTGAAACTCCTTTCAGCATCCCAGTTGCGAAAGGACTTGCGACACGAAATCCACGCATGTGGCTCCACTTCTCAACAATCTCCCACTTGGAGACACATCGCCATAAACTTTTATCTTCTTCATCCGAATGCACCACCTCCCCGTTTTCAAGCCTGAAGACCAATCAAAGCTGAACAGAGTTTCAGCTTCTCTCGTGTGACTGTCTTAGTCAACATATCCGCAAGATTCTCACTTGTATGAATTTTCTCCAGAGCAATCGATTCATCTTCCAGTAACGACCGTATGAAGTGATATCTGATGGCAATATGCTTGGTCCTTGAATGAAAGGCTGAATTCTTGGCCAAGTTTATTGCACTCTGGCTGTCACTGTACAGTTTGCAATCTGATTGCTTCTTACCCAACTCTTCCATGAAACCTTACATCCACACCATCTCCTTGCATGCTTTTGTAGCCACAACATATTATGCTTCTGTCGTACTGATAAATACTATCTTCTATAACTGAGAGACCCAACTGACTGCAGCACTACCCAGAGTAAAGACATAACCTGTAATGCTTCTCCTGCTGTCAATATCTCCTGCCAAATCTGAATCCACGTAGCCTTGTAACTTGATTTTCGATCCACCATAGCACAACCCTACATCCTTAGTACCTACCAAATATCTAATGATCCACTTCACAGCTTCCCAATGTTCCTTCCCGGGGTTGTTCATGAACCTACTAACAACTCTCACTGCTTGAGCAATGTCTGGCATCGTGCTCACCATAGCATACATGAGACTCCCAATAGCTGACGCGTATGGGACTTTAGCCATGTAGCCTCGTTCCTCTTACGTCTTTGCCCCTTGCTCCTTAGATAGCTTGAAGTGGTTGGCTAATGGAGTGTTAACCGGCTTAGCACCTCCTATATTAAATCGATCAAGTACATTGGCTATGTACTCTGCCTGTGACAAAACTAGTTTCTTGTTTTCCCTGTCACGCTTTATCCTCATGCCTAGGATTTGTTTTGCAGCTCATAAATCCTTCATGGTAAATTCTCTAGACAGTTGTCTTTTGAGATCTGAGATGTCATTCATGCTTAAACCGGCCACAAGCATATCATCAACGTACAGAAGAAGAATGATGTATGACGTATCAAACTTCTTCAAGTAACAACAGTGGTCTGCATGACATCTCCTAAAGTTGTTTTCCGATATGAAACTATCGAACTTCTTGTACCACTGCCTCGGGGCCTGCTTCAAGCCATATAAACTCTTCTTCAGTCTGCACACCTTGTTCTCCTTTCCTGGTGCCACGTATCCTATTAGCTGATGCATATATATTTCTTCTTCAAGGTCCCCATGAAGAAAGACTATCTTAACATCTAGCTGCTCTAGATGTAAGTCTTCTGTAGCAACTATACTCAAGACCATGTGAATCGTAGACATTTTCACCACATGTTAAAATATTTCAGTGAAATCGATACCTGCCTTTTGTTGAAACCCTTTCACAACCAGTCTAGCCTTGTACCGTTTCGAACCATCGTGCTCCTCCTTCAATCTGTAAACCCACTTGTTATGAAGAGTTTTTTTACCCTTAGGTAGAGTGACTAGCTCCCATGTACGATTAGACTCAAGAGAGTCCATCTCCTCATCCATGGCCTGCTCCCACTTAACTCATGTATCTGACTGTAATGCCTCTTCAAAACACTCTGGCTCACCATTATATATCAGCAGTAGATAATATAAGGAGGGTGAATATCGGACCGTGGGTCTCCTCTCTCGAGTAGACCTCCTCACAACCGGTGTATGTGGCTCTACCTCATAATGCTCATGTGCATGATCATCCTGTGACGTTGTAACACCCGTGTCCGGTAACTCTTCCAACTCTACGAATTCCTTTTCTTCGGCCTTAGTTTCCTGCACACTGTCCTTATGCATCACTTTTTCATTGAAAACTACGTCCTTGCTTCTGATGATTTTCCTATTTTTTGCATCCCAAAACCTGTAGCCAAAATCATGCTGCCCGTAGCCTATAAACTTGCACCTCCTGGACTTCGCGTCCAGCTTGTTTCTGTGCTCTGCATCAATGTGAATATATAAAATGTAACCGAACACTTTGAGATGTGCAAGGTTCACTTCTTTCCCAGTCCACACTTCTTCTGGTAGCCCACCATCCAATGGTGCTGAGGGACTTCTATTGATGAGATATGCAGCGGTATTCATAGCATCTGCCCAAAATGTCTTGGGCAACCCTGCATGTAACCTCATGCTCTTGGCATGCTTAAGGATGGTCCTGTTAATGCGCTCAGCCACACCATTCTGCTGCGATGTACCTGGAATCATTTTTTGATGTTTGATTCCACTTGCTGCACAATACTCTTCAAACCTCTTGTCACAATACTCTCCCCCATTACCAGATCTGAGACATTTTACTGTTTTACCTGTCTCATTTTCTACCATAACTTTTCACTTCTTAAATACATCAAATACATCAGATTTGTGCTTTAAGAAATAAATCCACAGTTTTCTACTAGCATTATCAATAAATGAAACAAAATAACGTGAGCCACCAAGAGATGATACCTGTGCCGTCCCCATACATCAGTGTGTACAAGCTCCAACAGATGCGTCTTTGGAGCGCGTCCCGTCTTTTTGAAACTTACCCTCTTCTGCTTGCCATACACGCAATCCTAGCAGAATTCCAAGTTAATAAACTTCAGCTCTGGTAGTTTCCCTTTTGACAATAGCACTTTCATCCCTTTCTCACTTATATGTCCCAACCTCTGATGTCATAACTGCCCATTCACTCCAGTTGATGCGACTGCGAGTGAACTATACGATCCTAAAGTCACGTACAAAGTACCTTCTTTCTTACCTTGAGATATCACCAAGGCACCTTTCGTGATCTTCTAGGAATCACTGGTGAATGTCGTCACATAACCGGTATCGGCAAACTGCCCTACTGAGATCAAGTTACGCTTCAAACTGGGTACATGTCTGACATCCTTCAATTTCAACGTTGTTCCGTCTTTCTGAATTATATGAACGTCTCCCTTTCCAACAATACTGCACGGCCCATCATCGCCCAGGTAGACTCTCTCGAAGTCACCTGATACATAGTTATGCAAAACTTTCTTACATGAAGTGGCATGAAACGAAGCACCCGAGTCTATAACTCAAGACATATTCCTCGCATCAAGAGACAAGATCAACACCTCTGTGTCACTCTCCTCAGATAGATTCACTGAATCTTTCCCGCCTTGAGAGCTTCCTTCTTGTTTCTTAATCGCCCTACAATCACGTTTCATGTGCCCCTTCTTGTCGCAATGCCAACACCCATCTTTGTCTTTTGGTCCCTTGGACTTCTTCCTCGACTTAGAACGCCCGTATTTATTGTCTCCTTTGTTCAACGATCTTCCTCTTCCTTCAACGTTTAGAGCATTCTCTGAATCCCCTAAAACTCCTGATGCCTTTCTTCTAGATTCTTCGCTGAGAATTAGACCGGCCACATCATCAAATTTCAGCTTTGTTGACCCTGAAGAATTGCTCACAGCAATCACCAAACCATCCCATCTATCTGGCAAACTGGACAAGATCAATAACGCTCTAACCTCATCCTCAAAAATAATGTCAACAGATTCCAACTGGCTCGTGACTGTATTGAACTAGTTTAGATGTTCAGTCACGCTCCCACCATCTGACATCTTCATGTTGAATAACTGTTTCATAAGATGAACCTTGTTGGATGCTGAGGGTTTTTCATACATGGTGGCTAGGGCTTCCATTAATTCTTTTGTCGTTTTTACCTTGGATATATTGAAGGCGACGCTCTTAGACAAAGTGAGTCGGATCGTTCCTAAAGCCTTCCTATCCAGTAAAAACCATTCATCATCTGTCATCTTTTCTGGTTTCTTCTCTTTTCCTCCTAGAGGAATATAGAGGTCCTTCTGATACAGATAATCCTCCATCTGCATCTTCCAGAAGGAAAAGTTTGAACCATTAAACTTCTCAATTCTAGAACTAAACCAATAGCTCTAATACCAGTTGTTGCGCAGCACGCCAACAACGTAGTGGGCCTAAATCCAATCTCAGGCCTCACCCACAAACGATAAACAGGAAGAAATATAAACTGGAAATAAATCAAAGCAATCCAAAACAAACCACAAGACAAGATATACGTGGAAAAACCCCAATATAAGGTAAAAAACCACGGATGCAAACTTCCACTATGAAGAACGAAGATTACAAGGCAATATACTAACCTCTCCCTTGGAAGTACAGAGAAAATCCCTTGCCCACGCCTTAGAAATATTTCCTAATATTCACCTTAACCCTAAAATAGCCCTAGGGACCCCAATTTATAGTTTTGGCAACTTCTCTTTCCGCATCCCAATTGCGAAAGGACTTACAACACGAAATCCGCGAAACTCCTTTCCGCATCCAAGTTGCGAAAGGACTTGTGACACGAAATCTGCGAAACTCCTTTCAGCATCCCAGTTACGAAAGGACTTGCGACACAAAATCCGCGCATGTTGCTCCACTTCTCAACACCCACTTGCCTGAGTGTTGAATGGACCTGATTTTGGGTTCCACTCCAAACACAAGATGGTGTCCTTAATTGATGGGACTCGGAATTAAAAACCAACCACTGAAAAACTTTTTGAGGGTTTGGAGAAAATGTGATATTTATCTTTTCCCTTCATCAGCATCTTGAGTTGTATGACAAATAAACACTGTAGTGAGCTTTAGGAAGGCTTCAACAATAAATGTATTATCCTGATGGTTTCCCTTAGTGTGGTCCACTTGAGCTTTGGATATGTTTCAATTTTGGGCTCATGCCCTGGAATGATTGGACCGTGCAGTCTGCCGATTCACTACTGACGAGTTCAGTAGCAAGATTTGGTAGACCCCACCATGATGTATGTATTGTGTCAACACTATCTATCCATTTGGATAGACCATTTTAGGACATGAGACAAGTAATGAGACACATCCAAAGCTCAAGTGGACCCCACTACAGAAAATGCTAGGGGTTGAATGCTTGTCATTAAAAACCTTTTAGGAGACACATTTTTGGACATGAGACAAAGAATGACGCAGATATAAGTAGACCCACCTTAGAAAATAGCAGGGATTGAATGCATACCATTGAAAACTTTTTAAGAGCCATATGAATATTCGATTAAGCTGATATTTGAGTTTTCCCCTCACCTATGTGTGAACTTACTAAGAGATTAGATCTCAAGGTTCTCATATAACTGTTTTCGCTAATGGAACAACTTGAGCTTTGGTTGTGCATATTTTCTGTCTCAGGTCTTAAAATGATGGGCGCAGATTGGATACCGACAAGGTCAGTATCCAAATCACTGCTGAAGTGACATCACCAAGCTCTGTGGACCTCACCATGATGCATGTGTTGTATCCATTCTGTCCAACCATTTTTAGAGACCGTTTCATGGCATTACAAAGAGAATGAGAGAGATCTAAAGTTCAAGTGGACCCACCACAGAAAACCATGGGAGCAGTCACACCCACCCACCGTTGAGACATTTATAAGGCCTACCATAATGTATTTTTGAGATCCAACCTATTCATAAGTTAACATAGAGATAGATGAAGTGAAAACAAAAATATCAAATTGATTGGAAACTATTGTGGCCCCTAAGAAGTTTAGAATGGTGGATGTCACCGTCTCCATTATTTTCTATGGTGGGGTCTTATTAAACTTTAGGCCCTGTTTGGACAGTTGCATTTGAGAGTATCAGGGGGGATGGAATTGCATCTGGTCATGTGCCAATTCCACTCCATGTTTGGAAAAGCTTGGAAGTAGATTAGCTGGAATCGCATTGGTCCTTGTGCCAATTTCATTCAATGTTAGCAAGTTGTGTAGGTCCCACCATGATGTGTGGGCTATATCCAAACCGTCCACCCATTTTTCGAGATCATTTTAGAGCATGGGTGAAAAAATCAGGTAGATCTAAAGCTCTAGTGGACCCCACCATAGAAAGCAATGGGGATTTAATACTTATAGTTGAAAACTTCTTTGGGGCCACGTAAGTTTTGGATTTACCTAATTTTTAGGCCTCTTCCATAAAATGGGGTTACAAAACAAATGAACGATTTAGATGTAACACGTGTGTTATTCTAAATAGTTTCAAATGATGGTGAGTATATTTATTCAATGTACCACCACATTACAAATAAAGCATGGAATTTAGCTTATCCCATGGTAACAGGGGACAACCCCTGCCATGGGTAATAATTATGTTTTTTTGAATTCAATCCCCCTAATACTCTCTAATGCAACTGTCCAAACAGGGCCTTAGATCTATCTCATTCTCTTTGTAATGCCATAAAATGATCTCTAAAAATGGTTGGACGGTATAGATACAACACACGCATCATGGTCAGGTCCACAGAACTTGGTAACGTCACTTAAGTAGCAATTTGGCTATTGACATTGTCAGTATTCAAGCCGCCCCTTAAAATGATATACTCAAATGGATGGACAGTGTGGATACAACGCATGCATCATGGTGGGGCCACATAACTTGGTGACATCACTTGAGCAGCGAGATACCCTACTGAAGGCCCTTCAGTGTCCGTACGAAAGTCGCGCGCCATTGTTTTGGTTTCCGTATCCGTCTTCCGTACCTGACGAATGACCCGGATCTCTGCACGTGTGCAGTCCGACCGATTCTCTGACACGTGTCCTACCCCTAACACGAGGTTCACGACCCAAATAGCCGTAGGGTTGCCCGCCCATCCCTATTTGAATTTGAAAAGAGTTGAAATCTGTGTAGGACTGGAACCGCTAGCTTTCCCGTATGTGCTAGGACTCCTTTACTCCTGCACAGACAGCAAAAGCCTTCAGCTTTTCAGCTTTATCTACCCTTCTCTGGACCCGATCGGTATCCAAAGTAGACCCGAAACCAATGTGGAAGGAATTTAAATAAGAGCCGCGATCTTAAGAAGAGAGCCACATGTGTGGAACTTTAATGAGATCCACTCCGTCCATCAGATATTATCCGTCATTTTAACCATTGAATTCAAAGGCTATGATCATCCCAAATTAATACAGGCCACACTATAAGAAACAGTTGGGATGGAACATCCACCATTAGTTTCGTGTAGAATTCACTGCGGCGTTTATATACCATCCAATACATTCATATGAATCTCTTCGTCAGGATGAAAGAATCACATTATTCTAAAACTCAGGTGGGCCATGCGAAGCGAATTTTGAGGTTTAGGTAGAAATGTTTTGAGGGGGCCCACTTGAGCGTTGATTTGTAATGATTTTTGGGATAGAGGCCCAAGAAAGAGTGGTTTCCGTGATGGACGGTGTGGATTTTATTAACGTTTAGTCCTTTCTTCCATGTCAATGAAAGTAACCCCGGTATTTACCTACCGTTAGGTACCACGCGTTTCCACATGCGTACGATAAATAAAAAGGGTACTGCATCCAGTGCTTATGGAAGCATGGAGTATGTGCCATGCCTGCCTTTCATTGCTAAACAGAGCCTATATGGAAAAGATCTAAACCGTTCATCTGGTAGATCAAGTGGTGAAAATGGGCTATCTTTTCTTTGGACAATTATAAAAATCGGTTCCAGTCAGGAGCAAAGGTTTCATTTTTATACTTTGATACTCTGGCAGAATGTTGGATGACATGCACGCAATTAGATATTCCTTGGAAATTGCATGCGTGACATTATATGGGTGTCCTGTCAACGGGCCAGACATGGGGTTCGCTTCGGCCCCATTTTGAACTTTCGGGCCGGACCTGACAGATGGGCCTGAGCCCGGCCCATTGACAGCACTACGTGACATGCAAGGATATTAAATTAACTGTCCAATTTATATGGTCAGATCAGATGTCCCATTAACCAAATACCAACTGCTTATTTGATTGTCTGACCATGGGATTGGTAGACATTTATTGGACGGCTAAGAATGAAACATACCAGTGCTCCTATTCCAAACAAGGACAGAGATTGCATGGTGTAGCACAGCACAGCACGGTGTTGGTACTGTGTGCAGCTGGAAAAGCTCTGTGGGCCATCATGATGTGTTTTATCCATGCGGTACATTTATTTTACGAGCTTATTTTAGGGTATAAACCCAAAAACTGAAGCAAATCCAAATCTCAGGTGGACCACACCACAAAAACAGTGGTAATTGAACTCTGACCATTAAAAACTTCCTTAGGGCCCTTGTAATGTTGTTATTTGCCATCCAACCTGTTAATTAGGTCATGCGGACGCAGATAAAGGGAAAACACAAATATAAGCTTGATCCAAAACTTTTGTAAATCACAGGAATTTTTTAGTGTGGGTGTTGAATCACAACTATTTCTTATGATGTGGTCCACCGGAGATTTAATCTATCTCATTGTTGGGCTCGTGGCGTAAAATGAGCTGGCAAAATAGATGAACGGCGTGGATAAAATACATACATCATGGTTGGGCTGCTACATTATGCAATCTGAGTCCTCTAAATATGCACGAATCAAATGTTAGATTGCTCAACCAATCTGATTTATGGACCCAGATGCCAGACATGACTAAATTTGATTAAATGTCAGTCTGCTTTAAAGATAAAGCTGGCTCATATAGGTACTTTAATTGAATTTCTTATGATGTTGTACCTACAGCAGGGAAAGGCAATTCCCCTCCATGTCTGATTTTATACGGAGCACACGAATAAAATACTCCATTTGTAAAATTAACTCTTCTCCTTAAGACACGTAGTTTTGATTTATTTATTAATTACGAGCGGAAGGCATGTTTAAAAGTTATTAGATTAAGTTCACGCTCAAGTAGTCATCTTTAATAATAATACATTGCGTGATTAAATGGGGCAACCTTCCCGGTATCACTTTGGGGGTGACAATGCAAACTGCAGTCCTATTTATCTACAAAAATAATAAATAAATATATTAGTCTAATAAAAAATTAGTTAGTCTCTGTTATGGGAAATATGGTCCGACCGGCCTCAGGGTCAGCTCGGGCTGACAAGCGTACACCCCTGTGCCCTCTCACCCAAAAACACTAGAGCTCGCTTCCCAAAGGACAGGCCGAGAAGGTGATCGGCTAGGTGAAGTTGAGGAAGAGCTCGTTAAGGGCAAATAGGACCGACGAGAGGTTAAGTCTAATATTCGGCTCGGCTTGGCTCGACCAATATAGAACTCTCATGCTCCTTAGAACAATCCCTGGCCGACTAACCGTTGAGTTCAGCTCGGCGCTCGGCCCAATCCTGGTTGATCAACAAGTTCGGCTTGACTTAGTTCAAGTCGGCTTTATCCAGGCTGTCAGGGTTCCATGGTAACTGTTGATGCGCATTACTTACATAACCGTCCACTATATAATTCCAAGATAATTGCCCACATTTATCACTCACACACATCTCACCCAACGGCTAAGATCATGTCTAAAATTGTGGACTACCTTATCCTACAAACACTATAAATAAGAGAACTAACTACATGAAAAGGTACGCAAAATCTCTCACCCTAAACCCTCCAACATGAGTAGACCCGAATTCCTAGCCTGACTTTGGTATCGGAGGGTCTCCTACTCTAGCCAGGGTCTCTTTTATTCTTCTCTTTTGCAGGTGCTCGGAGGTCTGAAGAGGGTGGTTTAGATTCTTGCATCAACAATCTCCATAACAAGGAAAATATAAAACTGCAAAAGTAGTTTGCATCCTACACTTGTCGTCTCTAGCAAGGAGCAGGCAAGAGCTTCGAGTAGCCACTGTGATGTATGGGTTTTATCCACACTGTCCATTCATTTCTCCATGAAATTTTATATAACAGGACCAAAAGTTAGGCAGATCTAAAGCTTAAGTGAACCACACCACGGGAAGCAACGGTGATAATAATGCTTACTGTTGAAACTTTTGTAGGTCTCACTATGATGTTAATTTGCCATCAAACTTATTCACAAAGTTACGCATATATGAATGAAGGGAAAACACAAATTTCAGCTTGATCCAAAACTTCTGTGGCCCTAGGAAGCTTTCAACAGATTGTATTGTCGACCTGTCTTGGATTTGCTTCAATTTTGGGCCCATATCTTGAAATGATATGGAAAAATAGACGAACGATGTGATGGAAAAATCTTGTCCACCCTCTCTAGACCTTCAGGTACCTGCACAGGAAGAAGACTAAGGAGACCCTGGCTAAAACAGGGGACCCTCCAATGCCAAAGTCAGGCTAGAAATCTAGGTCTAATAGTATTGAGGGGTTTTGGGTGAGAGATTCTGCGTACCTTTCAGTGTAGAAGGGTCCCCTATTTATAGTGTAGATGGGTCATTGTTGGGATTAGAGACGATTCTCGATCATTGGTGCGATCTTCGCATACGTTTCTCAACCGTTACGCGAGATTCGCGGAGGTGATAAGTGTTGAAGTGGCCGGCCCTAGAATCATGTAATGGATGGTTGAGGCTGAGCTAAGCCGAGCCCTCGATCAATCGGGCCGAGCCAAGCCCTTGATCAATCAGGTCGATCTCCATGGTCGGCTCAAGGTGAACTTTTACACTAACCGTCACTGGTCGACTGACCAATTTCTTAGTATATCTATCCACACTTTGGGCATGGGGAGCAGGCTTATCTCCTCGGCGAGATTTGTCGTTCTGGACGGCCATCCCCTTGATTTCATCGAACTGAGTGGTCTCCTGATCATCTTCTAGTCATACGAATCCGGACATTCCTTAGAGATTAGTTAAGCTTGGTAGAAGCTCGGAAATGTATGGTACTGAGGCCTACGCTCGGGAGTTCAGCGCCTGCTCTTTTTTAGATCGATCTGAGACAGACGGTCGTTTAGGAGCTCCTTGGTCATGATCAATCCTGGTCCTTTATCCCAATCTTGGATCATGAAGTGCGTGTTTATGAGTTCGAACTGACCCCATGAGTGGTTAGACCATTATTTTCCATAACAAACGGTGTGGATAAAACCCATATATCACGATAGCCATTCGGAGCCCCTCACCGATCTGAGTTGGGACTGGCGCAGTATGTCGCAATTGGGGCTGTCATCGGGCCGGGCCGTCGGCCCAGCCTATTTCAAAATATGATTTTTGAGGCCCGAGCCCAGCCCATTGACATCCTTTTAGTTGCAAACCGCCTTCTAAAGCTGCCACTAAAAACCTCTATGTTCATGCGCCGTAGCCGACCTAAGATTTGGATTAGGTTCTGGCCGCCTAAGATTTGGATTAGGACGAATATTTATCTTCCCTTCATCTTGATGAATCACACTTGATGAACGGATGTGATGAAAGATGCATACCATGTTGGTACCACACACAAACCTATGGTTGGTATATCATCCCCACGGTTCCCTGCGGTTTGGCCCACCTCAGTTGTGAAACTAGCTGATTTTTAACATCAGGACTTGGCATAAAGGAGTGCACCTGATGAACGGAATGGATTTTACATATACAGCATGGTGGGCCCAATGATCTTGGGTGTTCTACCAGATGCCTCAAAACCAAACGTTGTACCGGATTCCGATCCCCAGATCCATACCTAGTCAGTGCCTATGATGCAAGCGGACACCCTCATGAGAATCCGAGGTGGGGCCCACCAGACATTCGGTAATGATAGTGAGCGGATTAGGTGAGGCCCCGCGGTGCGGCCCTTACCGTGGGGTTACCGTGGGTCCCACCTTGATGTATGTATTATTTATCCACACCGTTCATCCGTTTTTCCAGATCATTTTAGGGCAGTATGCCAAAAATTAAAGAGATCTAATTATCAGGTGGACCATTCCATAAGAAACTGTGGTGATTTACCATTAATGGGCCACAAAAGTTTTGGATCCCTCTGATTTTATTTTTTTCACTTCATTCAGGCTTATGTGATCTTATCAACAGATCGGATGGTAAATAAACACTAAGGAAACATTAAGGTGGGCCCTAAGAAGTTTTTAATGGTAGAACGGTCAATCACCACTGTTTCTTATATGTGGATCACCTGATAATTGGATCTGCTTCCATTTTTGGGATAATATTTAAAACTATTTTGAAAAACGGATGGACGGTGTGGATACATAATAAATATATCAAGGTGGGCCCCACGGTAAGGGCCGCACCATCTTGGGTGAGACCGGGGTGTCACCTAATCCGCTTCTCGGTGGTGACGTCCTGGCATTTGTGTTCAATGGTCCAATCAATCCAACTTTTTACACAGTCCCATCTAATGTTGGACCACCGAATGAACGATTCTGATCACCCACCACAGATAACCAATAACTGCAAAATTGATGGTAAGACCATTTATATTCTAATCTGACAACATTGATCATCTGGTGATGGTTATTTCGGACCCATGTCCAATCCATGATAGATCCTTCGTATCTAACGGTTGTTGGTGATTGAAGGTGGGCCACATGGGCCTCGTTTAGAAATCGGCACCTGCGTAAGTGGCATGAATACGAAAACTTTTCTTCTTTTTTTTTTACACACGCACAAGCCACACACACCACACCAACCGACATTTTCTTGATTTTTGTTATAGCTATTGAAGCGGCTGAAGTAGTTATTAGGCCAGCTATTGTTTCGTGGATCTATGTAAATAGAAAATCAACTCGTATCAATCAATCGAATTTATTGAATAAATAGTCGTAATAATATAAATAAAGACAGATATATAATATATTTATCAATTAGAATTAGCGTGTCGTGTATAACCCATATGACTATGTTTTGCTGAAACGTAATAAATCAAAGTACCTTAGACCTCTCATTCTTATGACTAGATCGAGAAGTAGATTGATTATTAAATTAAACAAAAATTATGGTAAACCACTAATTCGTCTGGTGTCTACAATATATGATTCAGTTAATATTGATTTTATCAGATCGAAAATTGATAATACTGTGAACACTCACTCCCTCTGTTTTTTAGTTCGTAATGTTGGCGTTGACTCGATTTGTGAATTGATGGCGTTCGTCAAATGAAGTCAATCCAAACCGAATTAGCACTTCTCAAATCAGGCTAGGCCTTTCCAGTGGAGCCGGGCACCGGGGCCCCGGATGCGCTAGCGATCGGCACATAGGGGAGTGGTTGCTCGGGTTTCTCGGCCTAGTATCCTGCACCTCGCGTTCATGATATCTACATTCAACTATGCCCTAGCGACACGATCGAAGCATGCCCGCCCAGTGCGTTTCTTTCACGACATGCCTTGGTCCTGGGTGTTTTCCTGTGGTCTTCTAGTGTTAGAAGAAGTCATGTCCGTCTCGGACATCTACAACGTCTTCTCATACGTTTGTTTTTTTTTTTTATGAGACAAACTGAAGGAAAAGACTAACCCATTGGATGACTTTCACGGTCGCCCTCACTGAACCGACTTGGATATGAACCCTTGACCGATAGTAGGATTTCACCGCCTATGATATTCGAACCCTTGACCGGTGTTGAAACTTCCGAGAGTCTACCACCCGAGAAAGAGTAATGATCCATGAGTACGAAAACCCACTTCACGGTGGGCCATTTGATGGAGAAATCTCTGCGCTGTGACAGCTACAACACAAAATACGGATCGGAATCCTCTACAACACCTGGTTACGCTCAACCATAGGTTTATATCTGGGGTCCACATTTTGTGTAATTCTCATCAAACCCGTTAATCAGGTGAGAATCACCAGGATGAACTGAAAACACAAAAACCTTCCATATCCAAATATTAGGTGGGCCGCACTGTGTGAACTTAGAGGTTTTATAGCAGTTTTACACTGCTGTAATTGGTATGGGCCATTAGAATATTTTTGGATGATATTTTGTGTGGACGGGTAAAATAATGGTTATAGACTGATTGATGGAGTAGATTTACACATGAACATGAAAGGACCGACGGAACCGTGTATTTATGCAGCTGCGTAAAACAGGAGTGGTACGACTCGTTCTTAAGAGAAATGTTTTTATACTCTGGCAAACTGCGATGGATGATACGCAGGCACTTACAAATTGGATGTGCGGTGCGGTGTACAATTAATACAAATCAAACTGTCCAAAGTACGTGTCGCAGTCTAAATGCATCATAAACCAAAAATTCCGACCATTGCTAGACAATTGGACGGTTAAAAATGAAAAATATCCAGTGATCCTATTTTCCACAGATCAGAAGTTAGAATTGCTCCACCAATTTGTCTTTTAATACGATTCCTTTCCGATGGAGGGCCTGCGCATCAAGTGTCATACTCAGCCAGAGTATCAAATACTTCCACTATTCTTAAATGTTTTATAACTTAAAAAGGAGGTATGATCTGTACAATCTTGACCGTAGCTTACCTACCAAGACAAAAGAATGTCCTTAGAATCTCAATTCCCAAGTCTTCTCAAACCCCACTTTCGTACTTTATGTTGGGGCTGGATATTCGTCTTTTTATATCTTGAGAGCTGCTACGACCGAGTAGATACTCGAGAGGTGAGTCGCAGCACACGTGCCAATTTCCTATGCTTGTGTGAGATCCAGAACATTCATCTGATGGGTACCATGGAGATCATCTTTACAGTTTGGTCACATATCGATGAAAAATATGGGCAGTTACAAGAAACATCGTCCTATGATTTATATTTGATCAATACTAGGTCCGTCACATGATCAGATCATATCAATTTTTCTCCAGATGATGTTCAAGTTGGGATCCTCCTGATGAATGGTGTAGATCTTTCACACGTATGCCAAATTCATCAGTGTCCTTTGATTTCCCTCTTTGATCTCTCTTCGCGCGAATCTCCTCGGCATTTCCGTTTTCTGTTTCCTAACAGCCCGTGGGCCCATGCCTCCTCGTTCTCAACAGCTGTACGTGTACCTAATGCCACTTCCTTGCCGGTAATCATACGGTAGAGCAGGAAGAGCCCGAACATGGAAGAGTCATCTCTCCATCGTATACCGTACACGTGGCAGGATGATGGATTAATCGGGTCCATCCATGTATGGGACCTATCACTGGTGGCTTATGTTTCAAACATTGCAACTGTTAGGCAATACCAACCGTGACTTTTCTTCAATTTCTCCTGCCGAATATTTTATTGTAGTTCTTTTGTTTTATTTCAACCGTTGCTTTGATGGACATCAATCCGATGGATATGATCATCCAATCAATCCTGGTTTTAGACCATTTTCTATCCACAATAAGAGTAGCTAGATGCACGGTCTAAAATCATTATTTTCCCTCGCACGTGTTCTGATAAGAGATGGCTCTACCATATTCCGGGTCGTCCGGACCATGTCATGGTAAATAAAGTAAATAAATACAAGGTAGCTCCTATGTTAGTTTAGCATCATCTAAAAAATAGTGGTGACTTTTAATTGGTGCACGTGGAATAGTTTGATGGCAATCCAGACCGTCCAAATCGCAGAACCAATCCTTGATCGATCATCACCAGACATGTGTGCTGAGAAAATAATATTATCCATCTGATTTTTCCCTTAAAATTGTTACGACTCACCATTTACTCTTAGCCATCCATACCATAGACATTACTCGAATTATTGGAATTTCTTGATCAGTGTGATTGTAAAGATACTCCATTTTGCTATGGGACTCGCAACTTGGATGGTCTGGATAGCTGTGCGTCGGTGCCACGTGTAAGGAAAATGGTCACCATCATGTTCAAAATGGTGATAAACTAACATGGTGGGTAATTTCTACTCTGGCAAAGTATGATGCTTAATACGCACGCACTATAAAACTCTGTATACGTGCCACACATTAACTCAAGTAAGCATTTTTATTTTATTTTTTTTCCTGATACATCTGAATTGGAATTCATAATTTAAATGATTTAATTGACATTACTTATATGCCATATATGCTATTTCTAACTTAATTTCTAAGTGCCTACGTATCATCATCACGTTTTGCCAGAGTATCTAAATTTTCTCATAATTTACGGCGAGTCCTAATCCCACGGTGTATGATCGAACAACCACACACTCACCACGTGCGTAAGATCAAAACCATCTATTAGGTGAGCCCACACATGCAGAGTCCCTTATCCAATAATCAATCTCATCCACCCATAAGGTAGGTCACCACCGCCATGTTTAAGGGCCTGTTTGGGAGCGTGGATTTGGAACCCCTGGATTCGGAACCTCAAGGATTAGAAACCCCCTGGATTTGCAATCTTCCCAAGTGTGTTTGCACCTTGGAGTGTGAATCAACTTTAATCCAAAAGTACCTATCCATGGTATATTTACAAGGGTTTGAATTTAATTAGTAAATCAACTTTAATATTAATATTTCTAATTAGTAAGATATGTAATTTTTGACACAATGGCTGTGATAAGCCCCGTGAAATATATGCTTTGCCCAAAAACAATGAAATTCGAAGTCTCGGATGGGCCACAAGCACAAGATCATGTTTGAGTGACTAACCAACACTTTTAATCTTTGATTTACATGGACAATGTTTAGACGATGCTGATTTACATGGACAATGTTTGGACGATGCTAATTTTCATTAGTGGGCATGTGCCCAATAGAATGATAGTGTATAATGACATACATTTTACACCTGTAAATATGTAATCCAAGGTTTCACTGTGAATTACGAATCAGATTGTGTACTGAGTTACTCAATACGCTAATATCGTACTGAGTAAACTCTGTTGGGCCCACTTTGAATGTATGTGATTTATCCACACTATCAATCCATGTTTAAAGCTCATTTAAGGGGTTGATACAAAAATTGAAGCATATCAAAAGCTCAAGTGTAACATACCACAGGAAACAATGGTAATAATAATTTCCACCATTAAAACCTTTCTAGTCTCCACATTGATGTTTATTGGTCATCCAACCTTTTCATAAGATCCAAAAAACATGGACGAAAGGAAAATACAAATATAAGCTTTATCCAAAACTTTTGTGGCTCTCAAGAATTTTTCAACAGTATATGTTCAATTCACACGTTTTCTCATGGAGTGGTCTATGTGAGCTCTGGATATGCTTCAATTTTAGGATTATATCATAAAATTATAAGGTAAAATAGATAGAAAGAGTGGATAAAATATATAAATCATGGTGGATCCCACATAGTTTACTATGTAGGCTTAGTGCACCGAGTTACTCACTACGCAGTCTGCTTCCGTGAATTACAAACCCCCTCCAGAGGGAAGCAGATTGCGTAACGAGTAACCCGCGTACTGAGTAAATTCTATGGGGTTCACCTTGATTTATGTATTTTATCCACTCAATCCATCTATTTTAACAAATAATTTTAGGGCTTTAATATAAAAATGAAGTATATAAAAACCTCAAGTGAACCACACCACAGGAAACAGTGTGAATTAAACATCTACCGTTGAAAATTTCTTAGGGCCACAAAAGTGTTGGATCAAGCTTATATTTATTTTTTTTTTCTCTTCATCCATATCCGTGTAATCATATTAACAGGTTTGATGAGAAATAAACATCACTGTGGGCCCTAAAAAGGTTTCAATGGTGGAAATCATTATTCCAACTGTTTCCTATGGTATGGTCCACTTGACCTATGCGTATGATTAAATTCTGTCCTCAACCGCTAAAATAAGATGGAAAAACGGATAAACGGCATAGATAGACCACATGCATTCACGGTGGGCCCAACAGACTTTACTCAGTACCATACGAGGGTACTGAGTACGCAATCCGATTTCTTCGAGGGCTCAACAGAGTTTACTCAGTACCATAAGAGGGTACTAAGTAATTCAGTACGCAATCCGATTTCCTCCCAGAGGGGTTTCTAAACGACTCCGACCATTGCGTGTCCCAAAACATATATATATTTGGGTTAGCTTGTCAGTACACACACTCCATGTTAGCCACCCCCACTAGGGATCGATACCAAGACCTCTAAGTGTCCCAAAACATTTGGTACACGGTGTCAACCATGCAAAACCTTGATTAGTGCACTTCATCAGAGAATCCGGACTGTCCAATAAGTGAGCCCTACATGGCCCAAAAGTCACCATCCAATGTTTCGAATCCCACATTAGTCGAGTTATTTGCGACGTGCCCATCCAGGAGGTGGCTTGTCAGTTGGTTGGTCTGAGATTGAATAGCTCCACCCCTATATATATATATATATATATATATATATATATATATATATATATATATATAATATATATATATATATAGAGAGAGAGAGAGAGAGAGAGAGAGAGAGGAACGCTCAGCTATGCACCGGTTCGCACGTCATTAAGTGCGAACCTTCTTATCATCTGTCAGATAAGGCGGACGGTCTGGATGAAGGCGCTCTTAGCGCGAGCTTTAAAGAGCGAGTTTCATTTCTCTTGCACGCCTCTTCGCCTTATTCTCGAAATCTCCGACGGATGCAGAGGAAGCCTTTTCACATGAAATTCTTCTGCTGGGATGCTAGGTAGGTCTCACCAAGATGTTACTGATAAATCCATGTCGTCCATACATTTTTAAAAATAATTTTATGGTATAAACCAGAAAATGAGGTAGATCAAAATCTCAAGTGGGCCACACAATGTTGATTGAACTCTCACCATTAAAAACTTGTTGGGGCTACTAAATTTTTGGATCAAGTTGATATTTGTTTTTTTTCCATCATCCAGGTCTGTATGACCTAATCTACAAGTTAGATGTCAAATAAATTTCACGATGGGCCCTAAAAAATATTTAATGGTGAGAATCATTATCACCGCTGCTTCCTATATCGTGGTCCACTTGAGATTTGGATCTACCTCAATTTTGGGATAATGCCCTAAAATGATAAGAAAAAAAATGGATGGACGGGGTAGATTTCTCAAAAACATTATGGTGGGCCCCACCTAGGTTTTCAACGTGCTAAAGGCTTTTGCGGGAAATCCGCGTCCGAAAACAATGAGCTGCGTTTCGCAGAAAAATTCCTGGAAACCTAAGTGGGACCCACCGTGATGTTTTTAAGAAATCCAATCCGTCCATCCTTTTTATGAGATCATTTTAGGACAAGCATATAAAAATGAACCGAATCCAATACTCAAGTGAACCATATCCAACTCTCTGGTGTGCCATACCATAGGAAACAATGATCATTAAAATGCCACCTTTAAAAACTTCCCATGTCTCACCATAATGTTTATTTACCATCCAACCCATTGAAAATGTCACACATACAAGAATAAAGAGAAGAAAAATACTAGCTTGATTCAAAACCTTTATGGCTCACACAAAGTTTTTAGAGGTCAATCACCACTCATTCTTGTGGTGTGGTCCACTTTAGATTTGGACCTGCTATACTTTCATTCTTATGACCCTAATATGAGCATGAAAAACTGATGGCCGACATGTATACACACGCATACATCAAGGTGTGCCCTACGATTAGGGAAACACCCACTATCTTGTTACCTGGTAACACCTGATCCGTTCCCATACATGTGGACCACTCAAAGCTTCCGCCAGTTCCCAGGGACGGGCAGAGGTAGAACGCAATTAGATGTCGAGTACTTGAGTCCCTGCCGAAGTGACATCACTAAGCTCTGTGGGCCCCACTATGATGTATGTGTTGTATTTATACTGTCCATCCATTTTGAAATATCATTTTAGTGCATGAGCCAAAGAATGAGGCAGATAAAAATCTGTACTGGACCCATCACAGAAAACAGTGGGGAGAGTGATTCCCACCGCTGAAACTATCCTAAGGCTCACCATAATGTTTATTTGAAATCCAACCTGTTCAAAAGTTAAAAAATTAATAACATAAGGGAATACACAAATATCATCTTGATCTAAAACTTTTGTAGCCTTTAGAAGTTTTTAATGGTGGACATTAGTCCCCACTGTTTTTTGTGCTGGGGTACATTGGAGCTTTGGATTTAACTCATTCTTCGAATACTGCCTTCAAATGATCTCTCCCAATGGATGTAAGGTGTGGATACAGAACATACATCATGGTAGGGTCCACTGAACTTGGTGACGTCACTTAAGCAGCCAGTCTGGCTACTCAACCTCGCAATAGCACCTAATCCACGCTCCTCGTAACTACCGGAGGTGGATTTCCTGCTAAAGCCTTTCGCAGGATGTTCCTGCACTAGGAACCGAGGTGGGGCCACCGTGATGTTTATATGGAATCCACCCTCTCCATCGGTTTTGTGAGCTCATTTTAGGCTACAAAAGTAAAATTGAGCAGGATCCACGACTCAAGTGAGCCATACTAAAGGAAAAGGTGATTAGGGAAATTAATACCGTTGAAACCTCCCTGGTTCTACAGTAATGTTTACATGCCATCCATACCGTTAATAACGTCATTAATACTGGGATGAACTGAAAAATCAAATATTAGAATGATTCAAAGCTTATGGGGCCCACGAATATTTCAACTGTCGAAATTCAATTTTCATATTTTCAGCCCACTTGAGAATTAGGTACGGTTCAATTTTGTCCTCATGTACTAAAATGAACTCACAAAATGGATGGACGGAGAGGATTTCTCAAAATCATCACATTGGCCCCACCTGGTTTTCTAGCGCAGGAACTTCCCAAGGCTTTGGCAGGAAATCCACGTCCGTAACTACCTGTACCTCCACCTCCGTAACCAAGTACGCAATCCGCATCCAAGAGTCCAGCTTGTTCGGGATCTTACTAAGTTGGCTGGAAATCTAATTTAGGTAGGGCTTATCATGATGTTTTTGCAAAATCTATCCCATTCATTCATTTTTTGAGCTCATTTTAGGACTAAAGATCAAAAGTAAGCAGTATACAATACTTAATTGAGCCGTAGTGAAGGAAAAGGGAGGCAAGGAAATTCCTACCATTGAAACCTCCACAGGGTCGACAGTGATGTTTACATGACATGTGTACCATTCATAGCATCATTCCTACCGGGATTATCTAAGAACACAAATATTATCTTGATTCAAAACTTCTTTGACCTATAAATATTTCAATAGTCTAAGTTTAATCTGCACATTTTCGGCCCACTTGAGTATTGGATTCGGCTCAATTTTATACAAATGTCCTAAAATGATCTCATAAAACGGATGGACGGATTGGATTTCTCAAAAACATCACGGTGGGTCCCACTTAGGTTTCCAACGCGAATGACTTTCGCAGCGCGGATTTCCTGCGGAAGCCTTTCGAGCACTGGAAACCTAAGTGAGGCCCATAATGTTTTTGAGAAATCTACCCCATCCATCCATTTTTTCTTATCATTTTAGGGCATTATGCCAAAATTGAGGTAGATCCAAATCTCAAGTGGACCACGATGTAGGAAGCAGCGGTGATAATGATTCTCACCATTAAATATTTTTTTAGGGCCCACGTGATATTTATTTAACATCTAACTTGTAGATTAGGTCATACAAACCTGGATGATGGAAAAAACAAATATCAGCTTGATTCAAAAATTTGGTAGCCCCAGCAAGTTTTTAATGGTGAGAGTTCAATCAACATTGTGTGGCCCACTTGAGATTTTGATCTACCTCATTTTTTGGTTTATGTCATAAAATTATTTTTAAAAACATATGGACGGCGTGGATTTATCAATAACATCTTGGTGGGACCTACCTAGCATCCCAGCGGAAGAATTTAATGTGAAAAGGCTTTCGCCGCATCCATCGAAGAGTTTGAGAATAAGGTGAAGAGGCATGCAAGAGAAGGAAACTCGCTCTTTCAAGGTCGCGCTAAGAGCCTTCATCCAGACCGTCTGCGCTATCCGACGGATGATAAGAAAGTTCGCACTTAATGACGTGCGAACCGGTGCGTAGCTGAGCGTTCCTCTATATACATGGAAAAGGTACAATGCGCTCCAGCTGATTTTAACGCCCCATGAGGTCGAGCTGTGTGGGCCCCACCGTGATGCGTTTCGAACATCTATCCCATCATTCAGATGCACCATTCTATTGTGAGCTTAGGTCTCAAATCAAGTCAATCAGTGACTTGTGTAGACCACACCACATACAGAAGTGGAGAGGGACCGTGCACCATTAAAACAATATTCATAACCATTTTTTAGAGCCCACCGAGATGTAGTTTGCAAATCTAGCCTATACATTATGTGTGTCCCACTTGAATGAGTGTTCAGACCAAGTTTCAGGTGCATGCAAAACTCAGGTGGGCCCCACCAAGTGCTTTTATATGTTTTAATGGTGTCTTCACATAATTGTAGATGGTATGGCCCACCTCAGTTCCATATACGGCTGATTTTTGGGATATCCCATAATTTAAAGGGTACCCATCAAATGAACGGTGTTGATGGTCGAAACACATTACGGTAGGGCCCACACAACTCGACCTCACGGGAGCTATATATATATATGTGTGTGTGTAATGAGTGGTTAAGGGCAGACTTTTTCAGTCAATTAGGGACTGTTTGGCAGACGCATGAAATTAGGTTCACCTCATTGTAGTCTATAATTATGCATTAGAGATCATAATTATCAAATGGAATTATTTTTTAGATACCCTGATTTCTAATACATGATGAGAAATGCTACCAGTTATGATTACCAAATGAAATTATTTATTACATTTGTAATTGCTAATGCATGATGAGAAATTATATAGAATTATGATTACCAAATGAAATTATTTATTACATTTGTAATTGCTAATGCATGATGAGAAATTATATAGAATTATGATTACCGAATGAAATTATTTATTACATACGTAATTTTTAATACAAAATGAGAAATGCTTTGAAGCTTTGCAAGCACTGTAAGTTATGGTCTCTTATTTTGTTTGGCTTTAAATTCATTCGTATGCATACGTGTGTATTGTGTCGGGTGTGCTAGAGCCTTTTATAACAACCCCAAGCGTCAAGATAGATAAACACACTGATGACAGTTATATATAACAAAAAAATTGAAGCAATTTGGTTGTATATTCAATCACCTATACACATAATCAAGCAATTTGTGAAGGAGGGGGTTTATCCTTCTAATTAGTTCTTTTTATCTTTCAACTAAATGGGGAATAATACAGTTGTGTAATGTGTGAATAAAAAGAATTTAATTGCATTAATTGAAATAAAAATAAAAACTTATAAGATGTCCCATGACAGTGAAACGTTTATGGCATAGATGAAGAGAATTACACCACTAAAAAGAAAAGAAAAGTCTTTATTGTGATTCAGTGCTTGGCGTAAATGGAAGGAAATTACACTACTCCGAATCTAGGTCGGTCCAACGTCGGAGCATAGATAAACGAAATTATAATACTCCTATACTAAAGTCGATCCAGAGTAGTAGTGTAGACAAATAATCCTATACTAAGATAAAATAAAATATTAAAAAATAGGCAACGTTGGGTTGTTGATTTGATTTTATGTGTTGGGTTGACGAGGGCCTAGAGCTCTTCAATTTTTCTCAAATTTATAGAATTTTTAAGACAGTTGTAAGGAGAGATCTTCGTAACCACTTCTCTTGTCTGCTAATATGGAGACCATCGTTTCAACTTAAAGATAGACATGACCAATGAAATAACTCCATGTATGCTAGTCATTTATCATGAGTTGTCCATTGGTTGCATGCATGTCCTACTAAATGATCATTTCGCTTGAATTACTACATGTGATGATAGCTATCTACTTCTTAGCATGAATGTGAATAATGTGTTATAATAAAATATATTCGGCCACAAGGACCATGCAAGATGTTATGGTGCGCTGACCAAATTTATCATTAAGTGTGATCATGTTTCAGTTGATACCCAAATGTGGTCATGAGGGCATTGTGGTGATCATTAACTGGTTTTGCCATATGCATGGTATAGGGGTGCACACGGGTCGGTTTGGTCTAGTTTTGAGGTGAAATCGGAACCGAACCGTTCCTAACGGTTCTACGATATTCGGAACCGGAACCGGACCGTTGGCACCCTAGAACCGAACTGTTAAAACTGGTTCGGTTCCGGATCGGTTCCACGGTTCTGAGCTTTTTATAATCCAGCCCAATTGCATGTTTAATTTTATTATGTAGCCCATGTCCATCCATGTTGTGGTCCATTTAATGAATGGTTTAGATATTGTGTAAGGTGTGCAAAAATACATTTATGAAAGTAATTAAATGGTGCATTATAAACCACAAATCATGAGTCAAATATGGAAACAATCAAAGGGTTCTTGGTTCGGTTCCAAGTTCAGTTCCAGGTTCGGTTCCACGATTTGGTTCTACGGATCGGATCCATGGTTTGGTTCTACGGATCGGTTCACGGTTCGGTTCGGTTCTACATACCCCCAAACTGAGAACCGAACCAATGTAACCGATTCTTTGATCTTTGGAACCGGAACCGGAACCAGTGCACTCTAGAACCGGGCCAAACCGGACCGTTTGATTGGTTCCGGTCCGGTTTCCACAGTAGTCCTACGTTTCAATGTGCACCCCTACATGGTATGGTATATGCAACACGTGTGTCCTTCTCGTAGTCATTGAGTTTATTCTTTTTATTAGGCTACTCATAACTTTACATATCCTTAATCTCATTTGGCCTTTAAGCAGCCAAAGAAATCTTCTCATTAAGATTTTGTTGTCACATGGCGTCATCTGAGTGCATAAATTTGATGCAATCAGATCAGGCACAAACTTAATTGTACTGAGACACTTAAACGGCCCAACCATTGATCTAAACCCTTCATTAGATCCATAGCCCATTTCTATGCCACCATGAAAGCATCACATGAATACGACAGATATAAATCATTTGATCAATGGCTAAATATGGACAGTTGATATCCATCTATTTATCAGGAGCTATCCTGGACTGGTCATGTTTCTAAATTATTAATTTTCTCTAGCCAATCGTAACCATCCATTTCTGGCTTGGAGAAAGGATACCTGTAGAAATAATGCCAAATGCCAAATGGAAAATGCAATGGATCATCTGATAATTGTAATTTCGGAATGGTAGTCCATCAAAATGTGTTCTAAAACTTAACCGAAGGCTCACATCAACCGATTGGACTGTCAAGTGAACCAACGTATCTAAGAGCAATATAGCTTATGCAAGTGGATTGCGTACTGAGTAAACTCTGTGAGGTTTACCATGATTTATGTATTTAATCCCCTCCGTCCATCCATTTTACCTGATAATTTTATTATTAGAGACAAAATATGAATAACATCCGAGGCTTGAATTGACCACACTACGGAAACAGTGTGAATTGAGCGTCTACCGTTGAAAGATTCTTGTGGGCCACAGAAGTTTTTTTTATCAAGCTTATATTCATGTTTTCCTTTCATCCATATCTGTAAGATCTTATGAACGGGTTGGATGTCAAGTAAACGTCACTGTGGGGCCCAGAAAGGTTTCAACGGTCAAAATCATTATTTCCACTATTTCCTGTGGTATGATACACTTGAGGATTGGATATTCTTAAATTTTGGGTTCAACCCTTAAGTGAGCTTTCAAAAGGGATGAACAGCATGGATAAAACACGTACATTTACGGTGGGCCCAACTAAGTTTTCTCAGTACGATAAGAGCATGCTGAGTAACTCAGTACGCAATCCGATTTCATAGCTTCCTATAGCTCTCAAGTGCGATGGACCAATTGCCTGTGCCCCCTGCTCACGGGAAATTACTGTTGTTAGAAGCTATGTGAGGCCCGCAGAGATGCTCATGAGAAATCAATTCCATCCATCAGCCTTTCAAGATCACAATAAGACAGGACTACAAAAAATCCGGCAGATCCAAAACTCAGGTGGGCCACATGACACAAAAAAGTAAGAATGGGAACGCCCACCGTTGAAACCATCCTGGAGCCTGCCATGATATTTATAACCGTTCGTAAAGTTATTACCACTGTGATAAACTGTAGGCACAAATATCATCTTGATCCAAAACTCTTGTGACCACCACAAAATTTTCAATGGTGGGCGTTCATTCCCTGTTGTTTCTTGTAGTGTGGTCCAATTGACTTTTGAACACGTGTCCTATTTTGAGCTTGAGAAGCCGATGGACGGAGTTGATTTCTCATGGGCATCTCTCTGGACCCACATAGCTTTCGACCACAGGAATTTGGTAGGCGGCGCATGTAATTCACTCATGTAGCATTTCTTATAAATAATTATTATTAACTAAGGGAAATGGTACTATGAGGTCGACCTCACTGGAACTTCCCACGAGGTCGAGCTGTGTGGGTCTCACCATGATGTATGTCAAATATCAACACCATTCATTTAATGGGTCCCCTTTAGGTTACGGGATATCCCAAAAATCAGCCATATACTTAACTCAGGTCTGCCATACCATCTAAAACCATGTGAAGACATATCTAAAACATATCAAGCACTTGGTGGGGCCCACCTGATCTTTGGATGCAACTGAAACCTAGCCTGACCCATCATCCAAGTGGGACACACACAATGGATGGTCTAGATTTGCGAACCACATCTTGGTGGACACAATAAATGATTATGAATGTTTTAATGGGAGGGTAACCCCTCTCAACTCTTGTATGTGGTGTGGCCCACCCAAGTCATCGATTAACTTGATTTTTAATCCCGTGGCCCAATATGGAATGATGCATCTTACTAATGGGGTAGATGTTCGACAAACATCACGGTGGGACCCACACATCTCGACCTCATGGGAAGTTCCCATGAGGTGGAGCTCATAGTACCATTTCCCATTAACTAAAATGAGATTAACTCATTTTCTGCAATTCCCCTACTAAGCTCTTAGCTTTTACAGGTTACTGTGCATCATTAAAGAATATGAGGAGGGTTTTAAAGCAAAACAAAGAACATTTAGGTAATTTAATATAGCCAAGCCATGCATTGAGAGAAGCTCTCCATCAAAGGACTTGATTTCATGACTTAATCTCCCAAGCATGTGTCACCCCATTAGGGCCCACACAACTAGAGGGTCATACGATCGGAACCATTCATTTTCTAGATAATACCCTAAAAGGGCCTCTCTATGAGATTACATTGTCAATGCTATATAAACATGTACACAAATACACAATCTATCGGAATAGTCCTATAAACTAATCATCGAGTACCTATCATAGTTTCTTGGTGATTGTTGCATATAGAACCACTAAGGGTTTGTCATATCCTGAAAGCAGTTCACTATAAAATCTAATAGCAGCCTTATATGAAAAGATGGGGCCAATAACACTCTAAAAAAAAGCGCATCAGATACGTGCTTCAGAGCTTGGATTGAAGTTAGTATCCTTAATTAATTTTGATTTTCCTTTTATTACAATTCATATTTTTCCAATAATTTATCGAGCCAATCTCGTTATGCACGTGCAATACAAGTATTTTCACATTATGGGCGAAGTGGATTTTACATATACAACATGAGAAAGAGGCATAAAGAGGCATGTAGCAAACATGTTGGGGAAGAGATAAGTGTTAGAGAGAGGAGACGAGCCAAGTGTACTTGGTCGAACTCATATGTGTCGCCCCAGTTCCAACATACCTAGAGGAGTGGGACCTATATGAGAGGTCTTTAATGTTCATTAAATATTGCTATATATAGAGTGCCTTGATTTAGAAATGAGATTGGACAACTAATAAAAAGGCCACATAAGTATGAGAGAATCCACATTACTATCAAATGATGAACCCGTATTTTAAGTACAAGTGTGGCCTACTTGCAGAGTGACCAGCCTGATATTTAGACAGGACATGTTCATGTGATGATTGATGGATGTTCTAAATGGTCTGGATCTTGTACATTTGTGCAATGTTGGCGCATTTGGGATTAGCTATTGACGGCTTCAGTAGTTATCTCACTATTAGGCAACATCCCCAAGTTCCCTGGACCCTACCATGATGTATGTGTTGTATCCGCATAGTCCATCCATTTGGGGGGTTCATTTTAGGGCATGAGCCAAAGAATGAGGCAGATCCAAAGCTCAAGTAGACCCACCAAAGAAAACTGTGGGGACAATGACACCTAGGGCTGTACATGAACCGAGTTAACTCGACTCGAAAAAGCTCGATCTGACTCGGTTCGAAACTGAGTTTGAGCTGAGTCGAGCTGATTTTTTGAGATCGAAAAAATTTGAACTGAGTTCGAGCTTGCTCGAGCTCGACTCGACTCGACTCGGATCGAACCCCAACTCGAATTGAACACGGATCGAACTAGTTCGGTGACTCAGTTACTTTGATATTGATGTTGCTCACCACTTGTTTGATGAAATGACTCAACGAAGTGTCGGCTGGTAGTAAGGTATGTATATGAAACAAATGCCATTTTTTTGAAAATTTTGATGTTGCCTACAAGGTGTTGATGAAATACCTATAAACAACTGCTGTCGTTTTACATATAGTAAAAAATTGAAAGTGCACTCCATATGTTTATGAAATTGCCGCACAGGCTCGATCTTGGCTCAAACTAGCCCAAGCTGCTGACTGAACCAAGCCGAGTTGTCCAGTCAGGCTTGAGGACCAAGCCGAGCCAAGTCAAGTTGTGCAACTCAAGTACACCTCTAGTGACACCCATCGTTGAAATATTCATAGGGCCCTTTATGATGTTTATTTGAGATCCAACTTGTGCATGAGTTCACACATATATGGAAGAAGGGAAAACACAAATATCAGCTTGATCGAATCCTTATGTAGCCCAAAGAAGTTTTTAATGGTGTCCAATCCCCACTGCTTTTTGTGTCAGGGTCCACTTGAACTTTGGATCTGCCTCATTCTTTGGTTCATGCACTAAAATGATCTCTCTAAATGGATGGACAATGTAGATACAACACATATGTCATGGTAGGGCCCACAGAACTTGGTGACGTCACTTCAATACTGAAACCGTCAGTGCTAATCGGCGTCCATACATGGCACTGCAATGGTAAGCAAGACAAATAAATAAGATTAAATTATCTTTACTTCAATTTATTATAAAAGTATCATTAAATATTAATTAATTCACTCAAAAGTAATAATATTTATAGTAAATTACTTATAGAGGTTTTTACCTCCAGATTTCTCAAAAATCCACATTTCACTGAATAATGCATTGACTAACCTATCCTTAGAAGATAAAATGACTGTTGTAGGGTCCCCATGATGTGTATGACATCCAAACCGTTGGGTCCAATGGGCATACACATCATGTTGATTGGATAGACCAAAAATCAAGCCAACCTAATTATTGAGAGTTGCTTTTGGTTGACATTGATCTTGTAGCACTTGAGAGCATATCGACATGGATCCAACATCAATCATGAAATGCTAATGTTGAACTGCCCATCCCATCTGCCATTTTATGAGAGAAGTGTTAGATTAAAAAATATTAAAAATGAGATTTGAAAATTTTAGAAAATTTATTTTCTACCTTTGTTAATCAACTTATTCTAATTGAGTTTAGTTTTGTCCCACGTTAAAAAGTTATTAAGAAAATTAAAATTTTATATTAAAGCATCATTAATTCTTTGTATTGAAAAACAAATGTATTCCATGGAAGCTGTTGCGCAGCACGCCAACAACGCAATGAGCCTAGATACAATCTTAGGCCTCACCCACAAACGATAAACAGGAAGAAATATAAACTAGAAACAGATCAAAGTAATCCAAAACAAACAACAAGACAAGATATACATGGAAAAACCTCAATCTAGTGTAAAAAACCACGGATGCAAACTTCCACTATGAAGAACGAAGATTACAAGGCAATATACTAACCTCTCCCTTGGAAGTACAGAGAAAATCCCTTGCTCACACCTTAGAAATATTTCTCAATATTCACCTTAACCCTAGAATAGCCCTAGGGACCCCAATTTATAGTTTTGGCAACTTCTCTTTCCGCATCCTAGTTGCAAAGTTGCGAAAGGACTTGCAACACGAAATCTGCGAAACTCCTTTCCGCATCCCAGTTGTGAAAGGACTTGTGACACGAAATTCGTGAAACTCCTTTTCGCATCCCAGTTGCGAAAGGACTTGTGACACGAAATCCGCGCATGTGGCTCCACTTCTCAACAATCTCCTACTTGGAGACATATCGCCATAAACCTTCGTCTTCTTCATCCGAAGTGCACCACCTCACTGTCTTCAAGCCTGAAGACCAATCAAAGCTGAACAGAGATTCAACTTCTCTCGTGTGACCGCCTTGGTCAACATATCCGCAGGATTCTCACTTGTATGAATCTTCCCCAGAGCAATCGATCCATCTTCCAGTAACGAACGTATGAAGTGATATCTGATGGCAATATGCTTGGTCCTTGAATGAATGGCTGAATTCTTGGCCAAGTGTATTGCACTCTGACTGTCACTGTACAGTTTGCAATCTACTTGCTTCTTACCCAACTCTTCCATAAAACCTTACATCCACACCATCTCCTTGCATGCTTTTGTAGCCGCAACATATTCCGCTTCTGTCGTACTGATAGATACTATCTTCTGTAACTGAGAGACCCAACTGACTGCAGCACTACCTAGAGTAAAGACATAACCTGTAGTGCTTCTCCTGCTGTCATATCCTCTCCTGCCAAATCTGAATCCCATAGCCTTGTAGCTTGATTTCCGATCCGATCACCATACAACCCTACATCCTTAGTACCTACCAAATATCTAAGGATCCACTTCACAGCTCTCAATGTTCCTTCCCGGGGTTGTTCATGAACCTGCTAACAACTCCCACTGCTTGAGCAATGTCTGAACTCGTGCTCACCATAGCATACATGAGACTCCCAATAGCTGACGCGTATGGGACTTTAGCCATGTAGTCTTGTTCCTCCTTCGTCTTTGCCCTTTGTTCCTTAGATAGCTTGAAGTGGTTGGCTAATGGAGTGCTAACCGGCTTAGCACCTCCTATATTGAATCAGTCAATTACCTTGGCTATGTACTCTGCCTGTGACAAAATTAGTTTCTTATTTTTCCTGTCACGCTTTATCCTCATGCCTAGGATTTGTTTTGCAGCTCCTAAATCCTTCATGGCAAATTCTCTAGACAGTTGTCTTTTGAGATCTGAGATGTCTTTCATGCTTGAACTGGCCACAAGCATATCATCAATGTACAGAAGAAGAATGATGTATGACATATCAAACTTCTTCAAGTAACAATAGTGGTCTGCATGACATCTCCTAAAGCCGTTTCCCGACATGAAACTACGAACTTCTTGTACCACTGCCTCGGGGCCTGCTTCAGGCCATATAAACTCTTCTTCAGTTTGTACACCTTGTTCTCCTTTCCTGGTGCCACGTATCCTGTCAGCTGATGCATATATATCTCTTCTTCAAGGTCCCCATGAAGAAAGACTGTCTTAACATCTAGCTGCTCTAGATGTAAGTCCTCTGTAGCCACTATACTCAAGACCATGCGAATCGTAGACATTTTCACCACAGGTGAAAATATTTCAGTGAAATCGATACCTGCCTTTTGTTGAAACCCTTTCACAACCAGTCTAGCCTTGTACCGTTTCGAACCATAGTGCTCCTCTTTCATCTCTGTAAACCCACTTGTTATGAAGAACTTTCTTACCCTAGGTAGAGTGACTAGCTCTCATGTACGATTAGACTCAAGAGAGTCCATCTCCTTATCCATGGCCTG